>JBBBWG010003904.1:267-30666 GCA_037176905.1 Azolla pinnata
TGTTGCACATTGAATAGCCACCGCTACTGTTGCACATTGAATAGCCACCGCTACTGTTGCACATTGAATAGCCACCGCTACTGTTGCACATTGAATAGCCACCGTTATTCTTTACTAGATTCAATAGTTTTTATCAAAATTTTGTAATACTTAACCAATCTCGAAAAACGAGAAAGTATTCTTCCAACGATTTATATGAAGAAGTTACTAGATATTGCTCTTGGACTTGTTCCCAACTATAACAATCTAGTTTCTACATCATAACCTCTTGAATTTTCATGTAAACCTTGTGACTGTAATATATTAAGAAAACAAAATTATGAGAAACATAGTAAATAAATGAATGAAACATCAAAAGCAATGTAATTTATGTACTTACTTAGACAATTCAAAAACCATGTCATCAAGAATAAGTTCCTTCTATATCACCCGGGACAAAATTGACACAAGGAGTGTCTGATCTTTGATTCCCTGCAAGGATATTTGAGGTGTTAGTTTCATATTTTCAGTTGCTTCTTCTATAGTAAAGTCTTGTTTCTTATTCTTTGTCGCTTTTGCTTCAACTTGTGGGTCGATCTTCCCTTTCTTCACCTTTTAGTCTTTTACTTCTTTGGATTCCCACATCATGAAGATGAGGTCTTGTAACTCCCATACAATATTGTCATCTCTGAAAGCAAGCTGAAACCACGGTTTATACTTTCGAAGGCCATCTGATTTTAACGAGTCAACCCACTATAGTGCCAACTTCATTCAAGCATTGTCAACGAAGGCCATGGTAAAGTTTTGGTCCATACCGCTTCAATGCATCAACATATTCATAGTGAAAAAATCTGATTCTTTCAATCAATGACATCTTGTGTCGATAATCATTGTCATTATTATGATTCCATGCTAGTAGTTTCGCCTCATCTACAGATAGACCAACATAGATTTTGCATTTTGCATACTTGAAGAAATAGGTTGTAGGATCTTCCTTTGTTAATTGTTGCCTTGCTTCAGCTGAATGTGATCCACCAATAACAAAGCAGTTGTACTTTTCTACATTGGCGATATCAAAATCATCCACATCCCCACATTCCGTTAGGTCGACCATCATTAAAAATGGAACCATAGTTGCATGTGGGTTGATCTTCATTAGTTTCGTCAAGTTTTAAACATGTAGGTTATGAGGCTCCCTTATTACCTATGTCCTTTCGCCCCATTGTTGGATCAACTAGAGGCCTATTGATAATTGTGATTGCCAAAGTAAAGATATGTCCTTTCTTTACCAGATTCTACTTCACTATTTACCGGCAAATTGTATTCTATTCAAAAGCAATAATTCCCGAGGACAGTTCACCACCGGGAGTAATGACATCTGTTGCTGGACTGTTGTTAGTTTCTGATTTATCACTTTTTGAAGAAGATTCTTCCTTTTATTGTTTCTTTTTTGGCTTGTTTTGTACCTTTTGAGACCTCGATTTCTTTGGTATTCTTGGAGGAGGTGATTCCATCAATGGTGATTCAGAAACTAAATCCTTATCATCTTCAATATTATAATCCTCTTCAAAGGTAGCTTGACCTGAAATAAACGGGTGAAGTGTTCTAATAATCTTATCTGATTTTGACAACATTCTTCGAAGCTCTAGCAACTCACAACATGCTAAAACAAGCTTGCTCTCTCAGAGAGTTAAAATCAAGATCAATCTTGAAGCTTGCTCTTGATAATGCAAGGACCATTCAAATTGCATCATGTCTTTTAGACCATGTGAAACTGGTTCTACACGTCTCTGAGATGGCCTCAGAGACTAGCTCGATTCCTCAAACAACACTCTCTTCTATCAATCACCAATAGCCATGTGTATTTGTTTTGATTCTTGTGCCTTTAAATGTGAGTTTAACTCTTTTCACTGGCACTTCAGTCTTATCCCCTAATGTTCTCTCATGACTGGAAAGAAAACAATTATTTAAACTGGTAATTAATATTTGATCGAGCATACATTTCGACATGTCAAGTAGGGTTTAGGCAACAAATGGCGATAAATCGAGCATATAATCAAGGCAACAAATGGCGAGTCGATGCGCCACATCAACCAGCCATGCATGGAGGGGTCCAACATGGCTAATCGATGCGGTGCATCGACCTGCAATGCGTTCTAGGGCAACGCATGGTGAGTTGATGCGCCGCATCGACCAACCATGCCCAGACAGGTCTAACATGGGCATGCTACGGGTGGCAGGTCGATGTGGTGCATCAACTTGCCTTGCGTTTCAAGGTGCACAGTGTCGTGTGTCTCTTCACACACAATATGAAACGTAATAATTTTATGTTAGCCTAGTACTTTGATGCGGAGTCCGCAAGTGCTTCCGAATGTATTTTACGGCATGATAATCGAGCAAATACGGTTAAAGTTATGGATACATCAAGATAGAAGACTTGGTGAAGTGGAAACGTGGGATGTCCTACATGAGCAAGTGTGCTTCGGAACCAGCAGTATATAAGCCGACCTTGAAAAATTCTTTTCATCTGCGTTCTTCCGGGTGCTCTGTAACGCGTTGTGCGGGCGGCAGCATTTCCGTAGCGTCCACGTTTCGTACTTTTGCGGGAACGAGTTTGGTCGGACCATATTTGGACCAGTGCAACCATATTCGGACCGTATCCGGAAAGGTTCGGAAAGTTACGGCTGTATTCGGACACAACGGGCCGTAATCGTAAAATTGTCGGAAGATGGGCCGTAATCGTAAAATTGTCAGAAGATGGGCCGTAATCGTAAAATCATCGGAAGATGGGCTGTAATCGTAAATCGTCAGAATCGACGGGCCGTGTTTGATCGTGAAGTGCATGCAACTAAAGTGAACGCCACGTGGGAGACATGCAACTAAAGTGAACGCCACGTGGCAGTCATGCGACGGAACTAGAGATCATGCGAACTGGAGTTCCTTCATGTAGGGGGAGCCAAGCTTGTAGGGGGGAATTTTAAAACCCTAAATTTCTTATCTAAGCCAGGTCCTCGTGATTGGGGACCCTAGTCTACAAAATCGGTAGAACTCAAAACCCGAAATCTCTGATCGAAGCCAAGTCTTCAGGATTCTAAACCCTAATCAGCTAAACTGGAAACCCTAAATTTTAATCTCAGCTTTGTAATCCAAGTCTTTAGAATTCTAAACCCTAATATGATACTTTCACTATACCTTAATCCTTTCTGATTCCGATTTCGGGATTTGATTGTAATTTCTTCTCTATAGTAAAGAAACTATTTCAAAATTTTATATTCAAGCTAAATTATTAGTCTTCACATCCCGGTATTTGGAAACCTCTGGTCGGAGGCCCCGGGGTCATGCCTCGACATTCACGCATCCTTGTCGTAATTTCGCGACCATGGCATGCCCTTGCACGGCGCCTTGCCATACGTGGCATGCCCGTGCAAAATTTGATAACCTTGCCATGCACGAAAGGTGCGCATGGGTGTATGTGCAGTGCAATATGTGAAAACCTGAAAAGGATGATAAAGGCCATTAGAACTAATGATGCAGAAAAGGATGCTTGTCAAAACGTTTTGAAGGAACATCGTGACAGTCAAGCTTGAGAATTGATGAAAGCTATGCATCATAGGGATACAACACTAAAATCTCCCGGTTGTTATATGTGTTTAATGATTGATGGCATGTACAAAAAAAAACATGTTGCCACACTTTACTTGGATTCCAAAAGATGTGTCTGATAAATGTTTTGTACATATGCATCTCGTTGGTTGCTTATTACACTATAATGTGGTCAAACCATATGCATTTTTTGACATACTCAAATGTTCCTAATGACCCGAACCATAACAATAATACAAAAGGTATTACAATCATGGATTGGGCCATTGCCCCCTGTGATGTATTTGAAGTTTGATAATACCGCAAGAGAGAACAAAAATTGAAGTGTCTTTGGATATTTGAGTATGTTGGTGCATAGGGGTTTATTAAAAAAAAGTGAAAGTGAACTTCTTATTGGTTGGTCATACTCATGATCATATTGATCAAATGTTTAGTACATTTTCTAAGACACTTTCACGTTCTGATGCATTTACATTGCCATCTTTGAGTAGTTTGATATGTAAATCTTATACACCCTAACAAGAAGTGATACACCTAACAGAGGTGTATGATTTTAAAAGAGAGGGTCAAGATTATGAAAATATCCAAAATTTTGCTCCACTGCATAACATCAGTTTCAATTATGTATTTTTGATAAATTAGGTTGAAGTAAATAATATAATATTATTATATACAAAGCAATATTCATCATCAACCCAATAGGAACCACAATGTGGTTGTTTTCTATTGCAATTGCCAACTTTAGTAATATATGGTGGTAAGCAGATGCCATATGAGGGCCGAAAGTTATTAGCCATGAATTTAGATTTTCTAGATAAACAATATTTTTGCATACAATCTCTAGAGGTAACATATAAAACATGCAAAAACGTATGTTGGGAATCAAGATGTCTCATGGTGGGATATTTTCTTTCTTGATCAGCAAAAGATCATCGATTATTGCTTGCATGGTTTTAGCCAATATCTATGCCTTTCTCATGGACTCTTGGCAGTAAAAACTTATCGGAATTCTCTGACGCCCTTCCGGATGAGCTTGCTAAATTTCATGTGGAATCTTCCAAAAACTTCTTCTTTTGTGCAATATTACCTATTCTTCGCACAATAGTGTTGTGTGGACATATGATACTTAATGTTTTTCTTTAATTCCCAATGTCATATAATAATTATTGAATACCTGCGAGGAAAATTCTTTGACATTATCCATTCTAATAGATTAAATGCAGTTATTCAGGACGTTAACCCTTAATTGGATTATTTGAGAAATTAACCGTGCAAAAGCGTGGTTTCTAGTAGATAGTAAAAGCAAACAATGCTCCATCTAGATTATGCATAAATTAATGCCATCAAGTACCAAAAAAGTCTAAACATTGGATTGATAGCCCTACATGTCTCCTTGTAAGACTTTCTATGAATACTAGCGATTTTTCTTTTGACCTTTAAATAAGAGGGTCTAAGGATTAATTGCCATTTGGCACAATTGGTTCAAATAAAGTCCTCTTGATTAGGAAAATCCTTAGTTTTCAAATTATGGGCATTTGAGTGGGAGATGATTCTTCCATTATCCTCAAACCTAGATGTTCGAACTTGTAATGCCATATTTTATATGACTCGGGAATATTGTTTTTCATTGTAACGTTTTTGAGTTTTATATTAGACTAAAATAAGGCCACATTGCATAGAAGGGAGCTTTTTAACAATAGTCTTTTTATTTCTGTCTAATTTCGTTATAAGAAGATATTATATTTCTGTCTAATTTCGTTATAAGAAGATATTATAGACTGTTGTCATTTTGTGTTTTTATACGATTACCATTAGTACGGATGTCTCTAAAGCTACGGCTGGACTCAAGTTATAGAAGAACATCTTTTATGATGATCTCAGTACCAAGTGGGAGAACTACTATTGCTTTCCCGATTCTGACAAAATATTCGCATTTACAGTCTGGAAGTATTAGGTGTCTATTAGACACATCTCCTCTTCCATTGTCATAGTACTTCACACTACTCTAGCATAAAACATTTAACTCTTACTAACTATTCATGTTTCGTAGTAAAGATAAACGTTAGGATAGAACATAAATTGAGAATATATCAATGTGTTAAATAGACTTCAAGCTATTATTAAGATAACCATACTCTAAATAGAGCTTATATCATTGTTTTTCTAAGAACACAAATCAAATGCACACTTTATTAATTACTCTAACTTTAGCCTAATATATAGTATAAAATAAAGAAAATCTTAATGTAGGAAGCTAAGATTATAAAGCTTATATAATGTCCCCATAGAGCTCTTCTATAAAAAGATCATCATTAAGCCCGAGAAGATTATTATTATCAAGCCCAAGAATATTATCATTATAAGCCCAAGAAGACCATCATCAACAATCTCCTTTGAGAGTTTTACTTCAATGTCCTATACTTTCTCTTCAACTTTCTTGCCGGTATTCATGACATCTATATCCTCCCTCAAGTTCAGAATCTCGTGATCATGAGTGAAGTGTGACTCATATTCTGCTAAAAGCTTCTTTTTCCCATGCTTCTCTTGATACAATATGAGGTGGTATCCCTCTGTGCCACACATGAAGCAAACCTGATCTTGTTTTCTATATTCACCACTAGATGTACTGCCCTTCTTAGGCTTCCTATTCTAATTTCCTCCTTTTTACCTAGAGAGGTATATTTAATCTTTCCACCATTCTTCAACGAGCCATTTCTGTAGTCTTGGTTCTTCCCCTTCTTGAACGAACTAGCATGAACTTTAGCTAACATTCTATCGGCTTGGGATATTTACGGACCACAGTCCTGCATGTACCATCCTTGCCAAGCTTTTTGCAATGTCCTTTAATTCTGCATGAATGTGCTCCTGGAGCCGTTGCAAATGTATTTCCCACTAATTGGTGTTGATGGATTTACTTGTTTAATTCACATTCAAAAACATCTTCGAGGTTATTGTCAAATCGAGTTGTGTTTAGCTTGGCGCTCACTGCTTCTGTTGCTCTCTCTTTAATCATCTCAATTTTTGTTTTATTTTCTTGGTCAAGGTCTTTTCCGTTCTCAATTGGTTTTCCTTCTATTTCTCTAGTAGGTTCTTCATTTTCTTTTGATAATTCTTTCATTATACCTTCTTGTTCAATCAAATTTGGTTGGGTAGGTTCCGCCAAAATATGATTTCTCTTCAAACGAGACGAGTTTTGACGATCTTCCTCCAAGCTCTTTTATTGTTGTTGTTGCGGTGTTGCTTGTTGTTGTGGTGATAATGCTTGTTGTAGTGGTAATTGTTTTCGCTGTGGTGATACTTCATGTTGAGGTGGAGGGAGCTCTTTCTTCAAGAAGTTCCTTCATATCAGCTTCTGGCTAGCTCAGATGTTGGCCCGTGTTGATCTAGTCATTTCTGTTTTTCTTCAACAAAAACTTCGCGCTGTCGGCACAAAGCATATGTAGTTGTATCTTTCATAGGACACTCCAATTGTCAAGGACTCTCTCCTCGAACACATTCTACAGATCCATGCGTTGCTCGATATCTGATATGAGCTTGACCGCCGGTACCTTCGTCTTCCCATCATTCTAGTTCTCTTGTACGGGTGATGAGGCAATCTCGTCCTCCATGTGCTGCCTTTTCCCGTCCACAAAGATATCATGAAGCTAGCTAGCACAACGCGTGTACACTTGTATGGTGCACCGGGCACTCTAATCTTGTCGCTTCTCGTACCTCGTCCGGTTTGCTCTGGATTTTGCTTACGCTAGTCTCCCTCACAGTCTCCAGTACTTGAGGCCAAAAAGAAGACTTCATCGTGAACTCATCCACGTGTATTCGCACTGTGGTTGTGTAGCTATTTCGTGTTGTGAATTCTTCCTCCAAAATTTTCTTCATACCTCCCTTTCGGCAGGATCCATCAACAAGCTAGGCTAATAGTGGAGGTGGAGTAGAAGTGTGGCTTCAAGCTGAACAATGACACCGGTCATCGGCTTTGAGCTGCGTTCAACTTTTGGCAAAGTACAGTTTCAAATTAAATGTTGTAGAGCTTTCGCTTGGCCTACAAGCTAGTAGTCATTGGCCAGAGATCATCACAACTTCAACCCTCATCCTAATCATGTGTGGTAGCACGTGAGGCATGTCATGCATACCAATGGCAAGGGGAAGTAGGTCGTAGCTTCTATAGCGTCACTTCAGCTTGTGGCAGATAACTACAAGCGAAACGAGTCTATTATCCAGCATTTCAGATAACGGGACGACATAAGAGAAGTGTCTCAATTCAATGGCCATAAAAAGAAGAGGAGGAAGACGATAGACAAATACAAATTATAAGAATGATCTACTTGATTCAATTTATTCAAACATAAGAATTGAAATCGATCGATTATAATGAAATACCTCAATTCAAGCAAGTCGTGCTTATAAGGTGTTTGTTGCAAGTGTATTGTACGTAATAGTAGAACTCCAGATGTACGCATAGATAGAGACGGATGGTCTCTCACGCACACACTTTCTCGTAGTCTAACCTCACTTCTAGCACTACTACTATATATATATAATCATAGAGAAATTAATTTTGGTATGAGCCCATTTTTAGTCCCCACTTTTGAAATAAGAGGGTATATATAAAGTAAAACTAGAGCCTACTTTTTAATGAGCATGAGACTTCCATGCTAGAAATATGGGACGTGGAGAAGAGGATAGGGTGTGAGTTGTTTCACGCTTCTTTTCATAATAATTCTACAATCTTTGGCACACATTATGTACTTGGGATCCATCTATCTATCGTTCATTGGAATGGGGCCGCCACATTGTGTTTGTAATTTCTTTCCTTCCACCAGCAACAACTAAGGTCCATTGTCTATCTCTCCACCACATGGCTCATCCTTTAAAGGGTTTTTTGAGGTGTCAATGTCAATGTAGCACCATCCCATCTTTAATAATAAGTGTGTTCTACATAGTGAGCTTTGGGGCTTTATTCTAACCTCTATTTCCAGGGAGCAACAATGGTCTTACCCAAACAGAGATGTATACATCAGGTTGAACTTTTTACATATAAGGTTTTATAAACAAGGAAGGATCCTGGTAGGGGAGATATATGGGTGGTAAGGACACAGTTTATATATAAGCACGCACAGAACTTGACATCACTCGAGTCACTCTTACATTAAGCAGTCAAGCACCACTAAGATTGTTGATTCCCTCCTTCCTTCACTCCGTTCACTTGCAAGAAGCACACAACGCTAGCCTTCTCTTGCTACCGCAAAGCCCCTAAAAGCTCGTGCAATTTTGTGCTCTTCCTCTCTTCAAACTTTTACTTAGAGCTCATCAATATGATTTCAATAACTATCTTTCCAATCTTTGAGCTCTAAATTCCCTTATATGGCACTCTTAAGGATTAGTAATGTACTTGACATTTCTTTCCTTTGTTACACCTATTTGCACCTTGTCTTCGAGGACACTTATGCTCCTTTTAAGTTTTTATTGTGCAAACTAGAGCTATTAGACCTTGGCCTTAGCCTTCACTAGATTTTCTTTTCCTTAGGAGTTTTTCTCCTTGAGAGCATGAATAAGTCCTTTGTTTTCAACCAAAATGTGTTAAGATTCCAAGTTATTTATCACTCATCCTTTAGGCACCTAGCTATCTATCAAGGCAATTTTTGAGTTACCCAGATTAGTGTCTATTAGCCCCTCAATTTCCTAAGAAGAATATGATTGTCCAAAGGTATGAAACTAGTAGGAGTAGGTCATATCCCAATAGAAGACTATGTATGAACAAAATCCGAGGAAATGTCTAAACGTACTACTTCCATAGTAGTATGACTCAAAAGACAATCGTACTCACTCTCACTCGCAAAGCATAAGTGCGTGAAAGACAACAACTCTATTACACTTTATTCTTACGATCTCTGAAATATTTACAAGTAGCCTCAAACCCTTTGGTGTTTTCCTCGAAGCATCGCCTAACTTACAAAAATACTGAAACAGCACTTAGCCGTATAGACTCGTGCCTTTTCAAGTTTACATCTACCATACTAGTACGTACCGCTACGAATTTTCTTATGTATAATTGTGCCTTACATAATACTACAACTCTCGACATGTTTAATACAAAGTCATGTTTACACTTTTATGCACAACACTATGGCACACCCATGGGACAATGTTCCACAAATTGAACCCATAGTTGTGCAAAAAACTTTTTTGGCACTGTTCTATGTATAATTACTCCTCATCGATCACGCGCAAAATTGATGGTTCTTTTGTGGCTTCCTCTTCATCCTCTCATCTTCCGTGATCTCCAGGGACAACTCCTATCTCTTGTGTTAGGTCCCAAACATTATCTTCATGTTGTCCTAACAACTCCTTGATCTCGTCTTAATGCTTGAGAGCAATTCACATGAAGTCTGTGGCTAGGTTTTGCTGCACCACTTCACAATTTGTCTTAACACGTTTCCAGAACCTAGTCCATGAAGTTCTCGATTCACTTTATCTGCATGAAAGGATCTACAATTCGACAACTTGTTCGGCTCATTCCCTTAATACATTTGTCATCACGACCTGAATCTCATCCATTATTCGCTTCCTAAACTTCTCAATTATCTTCTTGAGGTTGGCCTGAGCAAGGTACGTCTTCTTTCCAAGGTCATCTACTAATCAGGTATTTTCCTGCCAAATCTCCCTCTTGATGGCTTGGAATTTTTGATTCATCTCTGTTGACACCTTAAGTTCAAAATTGATTAGGCCAAGTTTGTTCTAGAATGTTTTCGCTCTCTTAATATTTTGGGCGCATAATGTGAAATGCATAGAGAGAAAGAAAGCTGAAAAGGAACAAGAAAAATACAAGACAAATTATATATATAAAGTAAGAAGGGCACAATGGATAAAGTAATAGGTTTAAAAAGCACAAGTCACATGCTAGACTCTCATGTTGCCTTTTTTCGTAGTTTTTCTTACATTTTTTCTTTTGCCATTTTTTTACTACCTTTGCTCTCCTGCATTCTTTTCTTAATTGTTTTCTACGTTTTTGTCCTACCATTTCTCTATTACGGCTTATGTTTCCAATGGAAACCTACTCCTCAACCTATATAAGGAGTGATTTGGATAGAAGTTAAAGGAGAGAGGGGAGAAGAGCATATGCTTAGAAGAAAAACCCTAATCTCATATATCTAAACCCTAATATTTACTTCCAAAACCCTAATACCCACTCCAAAACCCTAAGACTTGATTTCAAAACCCTAACACCCAAACCCTAATCTCTTCTAATATCTTTGCTAAACCCTATTATCTTCTAATATCTTTTCTAAACCCTAATATCTAATTTTTATCGCTTCTAATCAATATCTCTTATGATCTAATAGTAATCTATATCCAGTCTAAACCTAATATCTCTTATCAAGACCTAATACCTCTTATCCAAAGCTAATCAGTAACCTTGACTGATCCCTCAGTTTTCTATATATCATGTCCGTACGCTCTTCTAATTTGGGGAGACAATAGTAGCAATATTCTTTAATTATAATCATATTTCTCTTAATCTTTGGCAAATATCCATCTCCCAATTGGAAACCCCAATGGTTCCACCCTGACACACATATCTAGAGCTGTACAACCCAAAATACCACGACATCGGTGAACTTGATGTGAATGCAATGGCAAGGAGATGGATGTTTTCCAAGATTTGAAGATTATCATGTAAGCTTACAACTTGTTGGCAATGTTTGAGAAGAAAATTGGGCAAGAGCGCTTAGGACTACCGTTTGCACACAAAGTAATCGAGCTAGTACTTGAAGGGAAGATCAAGGAAGGACTTGAAAGCTTATCAGATGAAATAAATATGCTTCACAACTACTACAACTGCATGGTAGAAGAAGGAGACTTGATAAAAGAGCTACAAACCATAACAAAGTTCTTATCAACTTAGACAATGTTAACAGGGAACAAGAAATCGACGTGCAGAGGGTTACTTTTAACAACGAATTAAAGAACATTAATCAAGTCCATAACAAACCTCAAAATAGTGATAGTATTGATATCATAGATGAGAAAGAATTTAAGTACCCTAATAGAATTGACCAACTCGATATTAAGGAAGAAAATGATCTAGATAAGATCATTAATGAGAAAGGTAGTTCTAATAGTCACCAAGAAGAAAATGATTTGAATATGATATTTAAACCATAACAAGATTCCAATGTTTTCATTAAAGAGAATAAAGACTTGGATAAAATCAATAAAGAAGAAAATGATCGAAATAGTTTGAACAAATTCATTGAAGAAGTCATGAACATAGATTGGGCTGATAACAAAGAAAAGGAGAACATGGAAATGATTGAGTGCAACCTTGATAATAGTCCAAAAGTGGGCATTATCAAAGGCTTCATCAAGATATCACAAGAAGATAATATTGAGAGTGAGCTTGATAATGGTCCAAACGTCAACATCATTGAAGGGTTAATCGGCGTAAAAGATGAAGAAAAGATTAAGTACAAGGTTAAGAATGTTCCAAATCAAGAAATTGGCTTCATTGAAGGCATCCTAATGGAAACAAAGAACATGAGAAAGGCAAAATAAATCTTAAGATTGGTGACAAAGAAACGAGCAAAATACCTTTGGACAACAAACGACAAAATGAGATGATTGTGGATCTTATTATTATTACGATTAAAAATACCCTTGAGTTTGAAGGGCTATCGTTGGGAAGCCAAAGATGAATAAAATGGGAGCATGATAAGTTATACCAGAATCAAACCATGATAACAACAATATCAATTTTTAAGATGTTGAAAAGAATATGGTGGATAGGATGGTTTGAATGACTATGGTGTATAGAATGGAGTTAGTGGAAACATTTCATCATAGAACTTCATGACTAACACCACCTTCATTAGCATACCTGAGGATGTAAGGGTTTTGAGGGGGTGACTGTATTGATGTTTTGGGCACATGATGTGAAATGCATAGAGAGAAGGAAGGTTGAAAAGGAACAAGAAGAATGCAAGAGAAAAATAAGTATAAAGTAAAGTGGATAGAGTAATAGGTTTAAAAAACACAAGTCACCAGGTCAACTCCCATGTTGCTTTTTTTTCTTCTGCAGTTTTTCCCTTCATTTTTTTTCCGATGCGATCCACTCTACAACCTATATAAGGAGTTGTTTGCATAGAAAGAAAAGGAGAAAGGGTAGGAAGACCATATGCTCAAAAGAAAAACCCTAATCTCATATATCCGAACCCTAATACCTACTTCTAAAACCCAAATACTTTACTTCATAATCCTATTACTTCCAAAACCCTAATACTTGATTTCAAAACCCTAACACAACCCTAATCTTTCTGTTAAGCCCTATTATCTTCTAATATCTTTTCAAAACCCTAATATCTAATATTTATCTGTTATAATCATAAAGGTGGTGTTACTATAGGTTGGACAAAGTAGGTTTATGCTAATCTTAAACATTTGTAACCCTAATTCCCTCATTTTTCTATATATCATATTCATATGTTCTTGTAATTTGAGGATACAATTGTAATAATCTTCTTTAGTTACAATCATATTTCTGTTAATCTTTAGTAAATACCTATCTCCGGGTTCAGAACCTTAGTGGTTCCACCCTAACATACATATCTAGAGTTGTACAACCCAAAATTTTACGACAACGCTTGATAAAGTGTCGAATCTCGGCAGTACCATACTTCCAAGCATTCCGCTGCCCTTTTATCTAGTTCGGTAGACAACCTTGTCAGGTCTTACTTACTTCAGGCAGATGTAGATAGTTTCTTGTGATATTTGTGCCCTGACATCCGCGTTTTCCGCGTCCTTGGCTAGATAGCCGCCTTTTCAGAGGTTTGTTCTTTGCCTGTGCCTCGACCACAATTTCGCGGAATGGTTATGCCTCATTACGAGGCATCTATTCTCCATCTATTCTTCCTGCTCATGATTTTTACAATTTCGCCTCTACGCAGGCCTTATATTTCTATAGGTGATTCTGCTCGTACTCGACCATATTTAAGGTCATTATAAATTATTTTCTTCTGTAGCGAGTTTTCGCATTGCCCGACTCATTGTTTCCATATGTTGAGTTCGAGTTCTGCTGCATTTCAAGCCTCCCACTACTCTTTCCACTTGCATGCCCTCATCATGCCATTGGCCGACCCATAGTTCACCATTCTCATCCTACAATCCGTGGGATGTACTATGGTGCTCTTGGGTTCTGGGTTCATGTTGATCGGAAATGTTGCAGCCTGATCCATATCGTCCTCTGGTGAGTCGTTGGGACAATTAGGACCATAATAGATACAACTTGGGTCGCAAAAATGGATGCTTTGTTCCTTGGCTCCTTAGCTATAGTTTGACTACGCACAATTTCTATTGTATTGAGTGCAATTTGATCCGCAATTTCAGCCTCCTCTTGTGCATTCTCCGTATTTTGTACAGCTAGTTCTGCCACTTCGGCTGTCAGTACATTTCCCTTGTTTGGGCCACAACTCAGGCTTGTCTCTGCAGCATGTATAGTTGTTGCCGTATTTTCAATGGCCATACTCCGCAACCTTCCTTCTTTTTCCTTAGTATTTGCTGTTGGTGTAGATACTTCTACCCTTAGTATGGGCTGCTTGATCCATAATACGAGCCATTTCTTCTTGCCCAAGTCCTCCTTTCGCGCCAACATATTTGGTTGTGCCCTGAATGACACCTTTGGTTGTTGTGGCTCAGCTAGTGCACTCAGTGTCCTATTCTTTGACAAAAACTAGCATCTCCACGTGAGGATCTTTCACATCTAGAAGCCGTGCTATCATTGCTTCCTCGACCTGAGGGGACCGATGTCGCCTATACTTCTCTGATAGGACCCCATACATCTGAATGTACTAACTGTAATAATGCATATTCACTTCTTGAACTTTCTTTCTTAAATGGAAGTCGCACTTGCTTACCCAACTAACACGCCTCTCATATATGATGCATATTTTTGTCTTTAAATAAAGGCAAACCATTAACCAAATTATGTGATTGCATATTTCTTAATTTCTGTACTTTGACATGTCCAATGCACAAATCTACCTCAACTATTTGCTTATTATCATAAGTAAAACAAATTTTATGAGCATTTGAACTATTTACCTCTGTCGTAAACAATCTTCCTTGTTTCCTTCCTTTAGCAATGAACTTGAATCCTCTTCTCCACTTTCTACCATCTATCCAATGAAATTAGATTTTTTGTGATTGTAGGCACATGCAACACATCAGCCAAGAAATTCGCAGTTCTATACGTATATTTGCCAACAAGCTCAACCTATGCTTTGTGTCATCACCTGTTTGTACATAGCCAAAAACTTTAGGTGAAAGAAAATTTTCAAACAATTTCTCATCACACGAAATATGATTACTACACTAGCTGTCAACATACCAATTTCCATCACCATTACTAGAATTTGTCACATGATCCATTACAAGCAAACTTTCACTGTCTTGTGTATCTGAAGAAGATGCACAATTTCATTTCTATGCTAGCAATGGCTTACATAATGACCTGATGTACCAGAAATAAAACATGTAATTTGACCTCTAGCTCTACCAAACCTTCCTCTTTGAAAACTTTCGTCCTCCTCTTCCTCCGTTGTTTTCGTTCTGATTTTGTTGCCCTTGTTGCTGATTTTGTTGGCCTTGTTGTTGTTGTTGTTGTTGTGATTGAGTATACCTTCCTCTTCCTCTATTAATAGTGTATCTGCCTGTTCTTGAACCTGCATAGAACTCTTGACCTTGATTTAAGCGAGAGGATGAACCTTGCAAGTTCAACTCTTGGGTAATCATTAACGGAACTAATTGATCAAAACTTGGTAATGGATCTTTAACATAGATAGATGTAATGAACGCCTTCCATTTTTCATCTTCCTTCAAACCATTCAATGTACATACAACTAAATCATCCAGATCAACCACGCTACCAATCCATGCAAGAGAATCTGAGACATCCTTAACCTTAAGCATATAATCATTCACCGTCATTAAAGGTGATTTGTTTAATATTATTAAGTTCATTTCCGAGCTGAATCTCTCCTCGCCTTTTTTGAAGATGTATAACGTCTCTGAAGATTCAGCTCTTAAACTTCTTTACATGTATCTAGATCTTGTATATGCCCTATTATGGCATTCCCAATATTTTGAGATAAGACAAACATCACCATTTTGCCCTCATTCCACTAATTTTGAGCTTTCAACTCAACTTGTGTTGAAATCGGTCTTGCACCATCGGCTTCACTTCAGTCCCTGTCACATAGCCCCACAAGTTTTTACCAATCAAGTAATTCTTGATTCTAAATTTCCAGTGTTGATAGTTATCTTTATTCAATTTCTCTATCTTAGAGGAAAAATCAACCATATATACTATCTCTTGAAATAAATTGATTAGAGATAAATAGGATGCAAAAAAGGGCTATAGTTAGCTCTGATACTACTATAGATAAAATTAATATAGAGTGTGCAATAGAAGAGTAGAATATACAAGGATTAAAACCAGAAATTCAACAAGGATTGATGAATTAGATAAATGAACCAAAAGCAATTACTAGGAAATAAATATAGAGGGAGAGATGAATCTAATTTCTTCTACATCTATCACACTATTTTCTCACCCTTACAATCACCAAAACACTTCTTTTATATACAAGGAGAAAAAACTTGAAGAAAACTAAAACATTCTACCATAAATTTCTGTTGCAAACCACTGCAATACCGCTTATTTCAGCCACCTATGGCACAGCTGCTGCTGCACCCACAATCATCTCTATCATCCTCTGTGTAGATCACACCGTCCATCAAGTAGTGTTGTGAATTGCTGTGTTGCAATCTGTTCTAGGTCTCTGTTTCCTTTTCCTTTCTTTTTACTTTCCTCACTCACTAGTTATGTAATTGCCAACACCTTGATCTTATCTGGGTCAATGGTGATTCCTTCTTTACTTACAATGTGCCCCAATAACATGCCACTTGTTACTACAAATGCACATTTGGTTGGATTCCAGCTCAGTCTCACCGCTCGATGTGTTGCAAGTGCGCCTTTCATGTATTGAACATTGTGAAGTCGTCTAGGAACACTTGCATAAATGTAGGGATGTATTCTTCAAATATTTGCATGATTTATCCTTTCGAAGGTGGCTGGTGCAGTTTTCAACCTGAACATCATGGCAACCACAATGAAAGCTCCCCATTTTGTGATGAATGTAGTTTTCTCTTGATCCTCTTTAGCCATCCTGATTTGGTTATAGCCACTAAACCCGTCCAAGAAGCTATACATTTCATGGCCGGGCTACCGCTATCAAGCACATCATCTGTGAAAGATAAGGGAAAATATGAGTGATTGTTGCTCCAATAGTTTTTTATAATCCATGCAAACCCAAAAGTTGCCGTTTTTTATGGGTACCACCACTATTGGGCTTAACCATGTGGCCCTTTTAATTTCTTTGATGAAGCCAGCCTGCAACAGGATCTCCTCCTTTACTTTTGCCACACAGTTGGAGTTGAACCTGTACCATTGCTATTGCACTGGAATCGTGTCCTTTCCTAGATTGACCTTATGATGGAAGAATTCTGGATTGAGCCCTTTTATATCTTCATCAGACCAGGTGAGTCCTTTCCCTCGATACTTTGGCCAGCTTCTCCTTAAATTCTCCATCCAAGTTCTTGGTTACCTAGACATTCACTATAAGGTATTGTCGAGTTTATTGCAACCGTTTACCGTGACAATGCGTTGAGCTCACTCACTGTAACAATTGTGACAATTTTGACGCGCCATTTACCCTAAATTTGATGCGAGAGTAGATGCCCAACATGTAGGCGCAAGCTTTGACGCAACTTTGACAATCCACATCTCAATTAGTTTGACATGAGTGTAGACACGATTCTAGACGCTTCATTTACCACAACCTTGTTGCAAATTTACTATGACTATATTGCATATTTGGTAAGTAGTCTAGCCACTTGGTGAAGAATATAATTTTAATTTTAAATGTTTTAAATCATATCTATCCATATAAAGATCATTATGCCTCTAAACATCTACATATATATGCATATTTATGTGTATATGTATGTATATATGCATATGCATCAAGCATGTACATATCATTACAAGGAATTGGCGAGATTGTTGTGCATTTTACCGCAAAATTTTTTCAGCAGAATTTCATTAAAAAGCGTTGCAAAAATCGCAGTAAAGGACATAAAAATTTGTTGCGGCTTTACCGCGAACTTTGTTATGACTTTTGACATGCCATTTACCGCGAATTTTACTGCACTCATTAACGCTCGTTTTACCACGAATTTACTAGACATTTTACTACAAATTTGCTATGCTTTACTCCTTGTTGGACACTTGATTTACTACAATCCTGACGTGAGTGTTATTGTGTATTTGCCACGATGTTTATTACATCTTTGATGCATAAGATGATTCCAATTTACTGCACATTTGATGTAAGATTTAATGCAATTTTTACGCAAACTTTACTAATAGATTGCCACACTATTTATTGCTTGTTTGACGTGATCTTAACTACAAATATGACGCATTTGTTTTTTGCATTGTAGACACGAGGTTTACTGCAAATTTGACACGAGGTTTATTACATATTGAATGCGAGATTTTCTGCAAATTTGACAAGAGTTTTACTGCAAATTTGATTCATGATTTACCACAAATTTGACGCGAGCTTTACTGCTAATTTCACGCAAGATCTATTGCAAATTTGAGACGAGATTTATTGCAAATTTGACGTGAGATTTATTGCAAATTTGACGCAGATTTACTGCTAATTTGACGCTAGTGTTACTAAACATTTGACATATTTAGTGCACATTTGATGCATACTGCAAAGTTAACGCTTATTTACTTCAAAGTTTGTTGCGTTTTAGCTCCTGATTTACTTCTCGTTTGTTAGACATTTTAATGCTTATTTACTACGGATTTGTTGCAAATTTAGTACATGTTTACTGATATGTATATTGATGCTTACCACCACGATTATATGGTGATCCAACTACTGATATGTTTACTAATAAGTGAGTAGCTCTCATGTAGCTTGTTCTGATGGTTCGCAATATGCACATACGTGTATGGCTCGACAAAGCCAAACCAAGCTCGCTACAGAGTGCTCAAGCATTAGGTACCAATGGGGAAAGCAAATATGATATGCTCAATTACCCCATCTCTATATGTCGTGGGGTCACAAACATTCTAGACATGAACTATGACCAGCTCCAGGAGGTATCGTCACACGCCTCGACCCGAGTGATCCATTATGATCCCCCCAGTATTATCGAGGATCTAAAATGATTAGCCAACTTCATCAACACAATCATCTCCAAAAGGTGAAACGTGGCGCAGCCATCCACATCATCATCCCGTCCACAACACCCACAAAGTCCACATCCCGAACAATGGGAGGGGCTTGCACGTGCAAATGAGCTGGGCCTAAATCTGCTGTGGCTTAAGGCGGGGTTCACGTGACTCGATGAGGCCTCAGTTGATCTTGGGGATGTCAATTGCAAGGACATTCCAGATGGAGTGGTGTCGGTCCGAGGCCGAGTGTATGGGGGAAGCATAGCTGGGCTCCCTACAATTGAGTGGGTGGACAAGCGACATCGTTGCATGTCATGTCGCATGACATCCCGTGGGCTATCGTCCTGGGGTTGGCCCATCTAGGGGCGTGCTCCCAACTGTGTAGGGTGTCGCTATATTGGGAGTGGTGGCCAAGCGCATCAAACAATGTCCGCCGACCCCTCATTGATAGGACAAGAGGTGGACACCATGTCATATACGATTGCATCTCCTCCGCTGGTGGCATACCACCAAAGTGAGCTGACATCTAATGCTACCATTCTCTCATGGGAACATAATATCCATGCCACTCAATCTCAAGTGTCTGAGGAAGTGGCAATCTATCAACCATCTGTAATATAGGAGTTTTAGGTTTTTGACAAAGTCCAGACAGATTTTTGACAAATTTCAAACTGTTAGACAAATTTCTGTCAAATAAATTTTGACAGAATGCTAGATAAAGTTTTGTCCATTCACATGTAATAAATTCTGACAAAAATAGGAAGCGAAAAATTTACATTACAGAACTCAATTCTTGGACATATTCTCTAACAAATGATATCAACAATTCTAAACAAATTTCAACAGATTCTAATTTGTGAAGCTGAAGTAGAAACAAAAATTCAAATTCGGATAGCAACAGAAACAGCAAATTTCTCACAATCATGGTAGATTTCTGTCAAAAGAGCTTGAATTCTAACAATAACCTATTTTTTGGATAGATATCGGAAACATTTCCTAAAATTTGGACAGATTTCTATCAAATTATAACAGATTTCGAAGTCAACAGGATCTCTTAATTTTAAGACAGATTTCTAACAGAGTGATGACAAATTTCCGAATGTTAGACAAATTTCTGACAAAGTTTGAACAGAAACAGAGTAATGACAAATTTCCGAATGTTGGACGGATTTCTGACAAAGTTTTAACAGATTTCTAACAAATTTGAGAATGTAAGACGGCTTTTTGACAAATTTTAGAATGTTAGACAGATTCTAACAAAGTTTGGACACATTTCTGACAAATTCTTGCCTACTTGCACATACTAAAAACTTTTGACAAATGTAAGAATGTTGGAGAGATTTCAGCAAATTTAGAAAACTTCTTAGATTTCAACGATAGAGGTTTGACAGATTTCAGCAAATTCCAGTCAGATTCAACATATTTTAGGCAGATATGAGTAAATTTCGGACAAACTTCTGTTAGATTTCAGTAAATTCAGTTACTATTGGACAAATTTATGATCAAATTCATGTAAATTTCAGGTCTAAATCAAACAATGAATTTCTGTTTGATTTCCTTAAATTTCATCAAATTTCTCAGAGTTTTGACAGATTTCAGCAATTCCACTTAGATTCAGCATATTTCAGGCATATATGAGAAAATGTTGGACAAACTTCTGTTAGATTTCAGCATATTTCTGACATATTTCAGTAAATTCAGTAAATTTCAGCAGATTTCCAACAGAGTTTACCGCAAAGTTTTTGTTTGATTTCTATTATATTTCTGTAAAATCAGAAAATTTTAGCACATTAGGATCAGATTCAGAAAAATTCTGATGAATTTAGTAAAGAAATTTCAACTGACATTTCGAGTTTACAACAAACTTTCTATTAGATTTCTGAAAATCCCAAAATTTTAGCAGTGATTGATCAAATTTCAGAAGAGATCGATGAACTTTCAGACAAATTTTAGCAAAGATTTATCAAATTTCAGAAACATTTCAGATACAATTCAGTAAATTTTAGCTGACATTTCGAGTTTACAATAAATTTCTGTTAGATTTTTGTAAAATCTCAAAATTTCAGTAGTGATTGACCAAATTTCAAAAAACTTTCAACAGAGATTGATCAAGTTAATCCCAAAATTTCAGTAGTGATTAATCAAATTTCAAATAAATTTCAGCAAACAATATGTACATCTTTAATACCTTTTTGCTTGTATATGCATACATATGTACATATACACCATAAATATTCATACATTTATATATGTTGACACATACATGTAGATGTACATATTCACCTTTAATTGCATACATGCATGTATATTCAATTGTACATGGATAGCTATATATTCACCAATATATGTATACATACATGCATATTCACCTGTATATCTATATATAGATATATAGATGCATATTGATCTGTAGATGGATAGATAAATGGATATTAAACATTTTACGTCATAATAAAGACATATTTAGTATATAACTATATAATTGTATGTTCCACCGATTGGATAGATCACTTAATTGTTTCAAATGTTCAAATCTTGCATGGGACATAATGTTATAATAGATATATAGTATGGTCGCGGTAATTTTGCAATAACAAGTGCGTTTAAGTTGTAGCAAAATTGGATCTTTATTGCACAATTTGCCGCGATGTTGCTACAACATAGACACTATTTACTACAGTATATCTACATATTTCTGAGTTTAATTGGAAAGATGTTACCTCTACCACATCATCTACCAGCTTCGTGTGATGACGCAAAAAAACAGATGAGCACGTTGCATGGGCTCAACCACTAGAGAATCCATGCATGTATCAATGATTGTGTGCTCTTTTGAGGAGAATTCGAAGATCTGATGGAATCCCCAAAGTGTGGAGAGCCCAAATATCGATTAGAGGTAACACTAATGTAGGTTCCTCGCAAGCTTAGTTCAAAAATTGCGAGTTCAATCTTTCCAACAATTTATCCATGCATGTTGCTGCAAAGTCATGGAAACGTTCCAGCAGCAGCAATTGTGAAGCAGCAACATTGTTGCAGAGTTGCTGCAACACGACTGTAACATGGTCATGAGTTTGTTACAACTTTACCGTGACTTCACTACAAAATTACCGCGAGTTCAATATAAATTTACTAGAAGTTTGTTGTAAATTTACCGTGAGTTTGCCACAAGTTTACTGTAACTTTACCGCGAATTTGTTGTATAGATGCTATAATTGAGCTGCAACATTGATGCACAATTGCTTCACATTAAAACTAACAATATCTGGATCATTGTTGATTTCAAGTGCTTTGACACTTCCCGGTCGATCCCAGGCTCCGCATGATGTTCCAATGTCAATCCATCGCATCATTGATGAATTGGTATCTAGCACATCACAACCAAGATGAGAAGGAGAGAATACCAGCCGATTCTCCAGCTTGGCAGCACATCGATTCCACTTGGCCAGAATTTGGAGCTGAACACCGAAACTTGAGATTGAGTTTAGGCACGGACAATGTAAACCCATTTGGGCCTTGCAGCAGCTCCTACTATGTTTGGGCAGTTGCGCTGGTCAACTACAACTTGCTTCCATGCTAATGCTCTTCAAGAAGGTACATATCATGCGAATGCTCTTCAAGAAGGTACATATCATGCTAATGCTCTTCAAGAAGGTACATATCATGCTAATGCTAATGCTCCTCAAGAAGGGACATATCATGTTAATGCTCGTCATCCTAGGCAAGTATAAGGAAACGAATATGGATGTGTACATGGCACCATTGGTGCAAGAGGTAAAATTATAATGGCAAGAGATTGAAATGGAGGATATGTCACAGGCATTGCCTAAATGTCAGTTCCAGCTTAAAGCCATTCTAATAATGTATGACTTTCTAAATTTCGGGCAATGTTGAGAATCACGGCAGATTCCTTCCATCCACGCTACCAACCATTGGAAAATGGCCGAGCACCAGTGTGCATGTCAATTATATAGTGGAAAGAGATGTGGGTGCAAGTTAGTGGGGAAGTAATGCTTGAGATATCGAGGTATAAAAGTCAAAGTTTATGTCATTTGCTACATCATTGTTGCACAATTATTGCAACGTCGTTGCAACTGTGGCGCGGGTTTGCTGGTTAGTTGTTGCAACCTTGCTATGAGTTTGCTGCAACTTTGCAATAATGTTGCTGCACAGTTGCTGCAATGTTGCTACAATGTAGCCCTTAAACCCTAAACCCTGCCTTTATCTCTTTGTGCAATATTTGTAGGTTGTCCATATTTTTCGAGTTGACCTATTAGGAGGACTTGAAAATTAAGCACTTGCTAGACCCATCTTGAAGAATGTCACGATGATGGTGTGGGACCACTTGATGGGCATCCGAGACTCATGGGTTATTCGGATGGACTTACAGTGTTGCGGGAAGATTTGCAGTGCATGGCCGATCGAGCGCAAGAATGGGCTAGTGACATTATCAAGGGTTTAGATTTTGATGAGATCAAAATGTCAGGAGCTAAAGGAGATAATCACCCAGATCAGAACTCCAACAGGATACAATTGAGAGGCAACCAGTGATGTAGAGGCAGCCTAGATAGACGCAATTGAGGCAATGTATCTTCATGAGGATATGTTTCCACGATTCATTCTAACTAGCAAGGTGCACTTGGTGGTCCACATCATCCAGGATATGGATGTGGCCCAATTTCTAGTAGATGGCGGTTTTCTTACAGCATTTCATGAAAACGCTGAAGGATTTATGTAAGACAGAATGCATGGCCTCAAGATAGCATGAGTGGAGGGTGGTTGATCCAAGAGGGGCTGGTGTTTATCTCATAGTATTAACACGAGGTCGATTTGTCGTTGCCCCACCCCTTCTCCATCAGACCCTTGTTGTCGATGATGGATGTGAGAGTACCAGATGAACCCGTCATCCCTCAAGGGATGGGCCGGTCTATCAGTTTAGGGCGCGAGCTTCATTCGAAGTTGAACAACTTTTGTATCCTAACCATGCAAGTTATGAGAACTAGGGTGGAAAGGTACCATAAGGCTGGTTTATCTAGAGCATGCCCACATCTGTCGTGAACATGGTCGATGTGTGCCACTTCCAAGTGACATCACCCAATTCTCGTAAACCATCATGGTAGAATGGGTGCATGGGGACCTGGACAGAGTGGATCAGTTTGAGTAGTCGTGCATCAATAACTCAAGAGTGAGAATATACGCAGGGTTGCAGTTCTATGTATACCCTAACCCTAAATCCTAATTTACAACTAATATATAATTATAGAATTTTTGAAACAATACGTTTTATTAATGATGTAGTGCACATATTATAATGCAATTTGGTGGCACAACACACGTTATCACACTAAAACCATTGATTGGAACTGGTATACATCAGATTTTGAAGTGATCGGCAGACATATGAGGGGGAGGATAGACAAGAGCAAGAATATTTTGGAAACATCCAAAACTTCATTAAGATAGACTTTCAAAGATTCGAAATGTATATCTTCGATGTATGATGGTTTAAAGATGTTATGGGTAAGGTCCCACACTACTCTATCAATGTACAAGCAAGTGGCTTTAAAATAAAATGATTGACTCCACGCAAATTTGTATTTCCGAGGGGACCTTTATCCTACCATTTCATTGTGATCGGGTGGGCTGTTCTTAAACAATATAAATACATTTAAAAAAATATTACATTTCTTAAACAGTTTTCAACATATCTTGTAACGTAATGCAAGTCATTTTCCAACCTGTACTTCATAATGAGAAGTGGCGGTATGTGATATCGATGCGTATTGTGTAAAGCCACTTTTCCACTTCTTGTTGCTAGAAGTGGGACTAATAAATCATGGTGCCGACTAACACAGATATGTCTGATCAATGAGACAGGTTGGTATTGCCATCCATTGCATCAGATTCGTTAGATGTTACTACACAATTGCTCAATGACGTCGACAATGTTAAAGTCGGGATATTTGATGATGCTAATAGTGATCAAGCTGATCAAGATTGAGCTGACGAATCAATCAACACTGATGCTTCCATAGATTTATGCATTGAGTTACGGTCTAGGGACATGATTGATATCGATGAAAATGTTAATCTCTCCATTGATATTGATCTGTTCCTTGTAATCGATTCTTATGTCAACCAAAACTCATGATGACAATGCATGCATGTATGCATGTATGTATACATATGTAAATGAATATATATATATATATATAAACATGTAACTACCATGTAGCTACTTTGCTGCTACTATGCAGTTACTACGAGGATGGCAGATAGAAGTTCGATCTGGCTGGTTGGAACTTGAAATGTTCATAGAAGGGAACTTGTTCACGATCGTAGAACGAACAAGAAAAAACGCACATCCCTTGCTACTGGGTAGATCCTGGCTTTCCACAGCCAAGATGAAAGACAATTGCCCAAGAACATTCTATCGTTTCAAAGAGGCGGAGAAGTAAACCTCAAAACTAAGAAGGAACCGTGCAACCACTACAAGGTATTGACGAGTTTGGACACTAATTGCCAAAAAAAATGATCTAAAAATTTCAAGTCACCTCAAAGAACATAAAAATTTTATTGCAATCATAAATGTGAGCTTAAACGTGTGGTAGAAACGACTATACACATAATTGTTACCACAAGTTTACTGCTACTTTCGATGTACAATTTACTAGTTCACTACAACATTTATTGCAGTTGTAAACAATGACTATTACTTCTTGTTTACTACAAGATTTAGCGTGACTTTAGACGCATAGGGTATGTATGTATGTATCATGCATGCATATTCATACATATCTATATCTGTATATTCATGTATGCTTATTCACCTGTATATGCATACATACATGCATATGGGTATATTCATTGAGTATATGTACATGTTTGATGATATATATATATATACACACACACATAAATATGCATGCATACCTGTACATTCACATGTATATGTAGATATATGATACATATTTGCAATATAGATGCACCTGTCAAGACGTTACCATACTATATAGTTGCTACAATATAGACACACACACCTGTTACTGCAAGGTAGACGCAACCATACTGCATATTTGCTGCAACATAGAAAAACCTATTTCTAGAATAAAAACGTAATCATACTTCATATTTGCTTCACAATAGCTACAGATTAGCGGATATTAGCATGCATTCACCTAACTATACATGCATACATGCATATTTATGTGTATATACATAGATATGTTCATATTCTTCTATGTATGTACATGTTTCATGTATATTCATCTATAAACGGTTACATATACACAAAAATCTATATATATACATGTATATATACATGTACATGTAAATATATATGTAGTATAGAAGAATATTGATTTGTATAGGGATAGATACATAGATATATAATATCTTACATAATAATAAAGATATATGTAGTACAATTAGTATATAATTCTATTTTAATCGATTGGCTAGCTCATTTGATTGTATTAAATGAGGTCATGGGTTCAAATTTTTCTTGTCGAACAATGTTAGGTAAATATGCAATATCATCATTGTAAACTAAGCATTAAAGTCACCTCAAATTTGTAGTAAAAAGGTTTGCAACAAGCTTGCGGTAACAATCGTAGCAAATTTACACAATTTTGAAAAACATTTAACGCGACCAAGATGCATTGCAGTACTAGCCACATAGTAGCTGCATAGTAGCCTATATTAACATGTATTCACTTGTATATGCATACATACAGATATTCACATACATGCATGTATACATGTATATTTATATCTATATGTAGATATATATGTAGACGTAGATGTAGATGTATGCACACATATTCATCTGTATATTCATAAATACATGATATAGAATATTTTGGATCATAATAAAATCATATTTATTGTATATCTTTCTTACAACTTTAAATCTTGCCTGTGGCACAAAGTTGTAGCATATGTGTAGTTTATAGCAAATGTGTAATATCGTTGCGTCTACATGGAAGTAACGCAACTAATGTTTACATGGATATGCATCTAAACATACATATTCTCTATATATGCACATATTTGATGCATATTCACCTAAATATGCATATATACAAGCATATTCACCTATATATGCATGTATACATGCATATTCACTTGTATATGTACATGTTTGATGCATATTGATCTATCTACTTATATATTCACACGTATTTTAATCTGGATGTGGATAGATGAATGGATATAGAACATTTTAAATTATAATAAAGACTTATTTAGTTGATGTATTTTATAACTTTATGTTTGTTCAATTGGCTAGACCACTGGATTGAGTTAAATGAGGTTACAGGTTGAAATATTGCTTGTGGCACAAAGTTGTTGTAAATATGTAGTATAATCATGTTTGCATTTTAGTAAGTGTGCGTCTATGCTGCAACCAATAATAATATACACTATGGTTGTGCTAAATTTAAAGGAAAAAGTAGTAACAGTAGCTTCACATCAGCCTAGATTTAGCCTGTATTCACTTGTATATGCATACATACATGCATATTTATGTTTATATGCATAGATATTTGCATATTTGTCTATACATGTACATGTTTGTTAAATATTCACATGTATATGAATACATACATGCATACTCACCCGTATATGCATATATACATGTATATTCATCTGTATCTGCATTCATGCATATTCATGTGTATATGTACATGTAGGATGTATATTTACCTCTGTATGTATACATACGTACACACATACATTACATACATATACACAAATATGCATGTATGTTCACATATATATATATAGATGTCAATGTGTACATGTATATTGATCTATAAATGAATAGATACATGGATATAATACTCTAATTTATGTCAACGCATAGTTCTCGTCACTACATGTAATTTGAAAGCACTGTTTCATCTTAAGATTTATGGCAAATTTGTTGAAAGTAATCGAAATTACCGTACACTTTATCGATATTTTGAATCCTTATATTATATAATTGTATATTTGATCAATTGGCTAGACCATCAAATGAGGTCACAGGTTCAAATCTTACCTATGCACAAGGTTATAGCATATTATATATTCTGGCCATGTCAAATTTGCAAGAAAGAAGATACTACTGCTAAGGGAACGGTCATCTCAAACCTTTGTTTTACTTTATTGAATTCTTTATATTTTTATTATTTTTATACAATATTCTTATAGATTAAAAAAAATATTATAAGATTAAAACATTAGTTGAATAAAAAATCAATAGTTAGTATAGATGAATGGTTGTTGGAGGTTGATTGTCAATTGAGTTCCACTTATCTTAATAATTGCAAATATCCATATCTACCCCATCATTCATAGGTTCACTTCATCCTAACTTATGCATTGCCATGATTCTAGATTTATTTAGACACGAACTTCCCGAACATCTCACAAAAAATGGGCCTAACAAAGTTTTAGCCACACCAACCACCTGCTTTGTTCCACGTGAGATACGATCCAATAAACAAACACATTCAAGAAAATGTACTGAGGCGCTACCTCTGGCTATGGGACAGACCTTGAGTCCCCTTCCTGTTGTAAAGTGCTATCTAACCCTTTTGACTCAGGGAACGTAAGGCCCCCGGTTTCTTCTTAATACCCATTATATGAATCCTCATCATTGATCCCATAATTTTTTTCATCTTCATGGCGAGATCTTGCTAATGAATGCATTAAAATATACAATTAAAATAAAATTTTCCAACCAATTTATAGTCTAGGTTATCTACTCAGACCTAGAAAACAATGGTTTAAATAATTACGGAATGACTATAGTTTAATAGTTAGGATGAACAGCAAGAGAATACTACGAGTACAGAGATTGAGATTATGTGTAAATTGAGAATAAACATATAATTTCGAAGGATTAGGCCTTTGATAGTGATTAGAGTAATATAATGATTACTTATCACAAGCTTCCTCTACAATCAAACATGATAGATACAATAGAAAGAAAATGTCAAGAGCTTCACAATGACGCAAACATTTCAGAAGACGGATACTTGAATCAAAAGTAATGGCCTAATGAAGCTTTGAACCTACAGCTAAGCACTTGTGCTTCTCTCTCTCTCTCTCTCTCTCTCTCTCTCTCTCTCTCTCTCTCTCTCTCTCTCAATCAGCTCGACCTTCATAAAGGAAAGGAATCCCCTTGTTCTCTTTTCAATCCAATAACGTTTTTTTGTTTTTTTTTTCTTAGTCTGACTTTTTTTTCCTTATATTAGCTCATTTGTTTTTTCCCTGATTGTTTCCCTCCTTTTTTTTTTTCTCTACTATTATTTCTATCTACGTCCGCCTATGCATTCCATAAATGAACATGCTCATGATTTATCATCATACACCTATTAATTTTCCAATACAAAATACAAAAAATTAAGGGAAACAAAAATAAAATCGAATAAATTAAATAATTAAATAAATAAATTCAAAATAATTCTAATAGGCCTTCTCATTAGGTATGATGCATCAGACAAAGTCTCCCAATTAAAAGAAGAAACGCCATCATTTCATAAAGTCGGGATAATCTAGATCTATTGGTTCTCTCTCCCAAGTCACATCCTCTTAAGATAATTTTTCCATTGAATCAAGCGTTCCCTAATGGTTCTATTCATAAGTTGTCTTTCATGAGCAATGACTACTTCAGGTTCAACATCAAATTGGCCATGGTTTGGCATCACCACTACTCCATCTAACACATCACTTTGATTGGCTACATGCCTCTTGAGTAAGTTTACATGGAATACATTCTGGACTTATTCTGCGACAACTATAGTTGATTGTATATGGACCGTAGTACCTAGGACTTAGCTTCTTGTACTTACCTAAGGTTAATGTACTAATGCGCAACTTTGAATTCTCTATCAATTCTTTTCTTAATTGCCCATGACTGATATGTTTCTTGTGATGCTTTAATCAACTCTTGAATTAAATTCTTTTATCATTGCCTCTCATCTAGCATTTCTCTTGTAGCCACGACCTTTATCAAAGGATCATGCCGGTTTATAAGAGCTCTACATTCTTCTCCATCGAAGGCCTAAAATGGAGACATTTAAATAACTGAATGATATCTATTGGTAAATACTCAATTCATTTGTGGTTCTTTAGAACAATAAGATTTGAGTAAATCTTCCATGACTTGATTCATCCTTTTTTCTTTGACCATCTATCTGAGGATGGTAAGAAGTACTTAGATTGAGGGAGTTCCTGAGGATTTGAACCATGATGTCCAAAAGAATGAGGTAAATTTAGTATCCCTATCACTGACTATTCTTAGAGGTAATCCATTCGTATAAATAGCTTGGCAATGTTCAGAGAGTCAAGTAATGAATAACATTCAGGGAGTCATAACCTTACCTTGTACGTGGGAATTCTATACTAAAATCCATTCCCATATATCCCCACTTCATTTGAGGTACTTCCAAGGTTCCAACTTCCCATGTATTTTAATTCTTCTGTCTACGTTGTTTCTCTGAAAACTCAAACATTGTTATATCATA
>JBBBWG010003926.1:0-30635 GCA_037176905.1 Azolla pinnata
CCCCCTCCCCCCTTCCTTGTTAACCCTAAACCCTGATACATTTCTTGTTATGTTCTGATGGTCTTTGCACGCTAGGATTTTCCTTGGCTACTTACATCTGGGTGTTTCGGATTTAACCCTAAACCCTGATATATCATGCGCTCAGCTCGATCTGTGTTTCTCACAATATTTCAGATGTGACCTTGGCCAAGGTGAACCATTCCAAGATCTACTCCCACATCAGGGCGTGGGTGGAGAATGAGAAATCCAGATCACTCAACAAGTACCCACCTTCTCCATCAAAACTTGAAGCTCCTTTTTCTTTTTTCTTTTTTCTTTAGATATTGCTCTATATCTGTTGATGGGTTCCAACGGTGGCTTTAGATATAATAAAGAGATTGCAAAGATCAACGCTTGGGAGAACTCCGAGAAGGCAAGGGCAGAAGCTAAGCTAAAGCTCCAAGAGGTGCAAATATTTCTCTCAGTTCGTCATACATACATGCAAACATATACACTTAAAAGATAGATAGATATGGTTATCACAGTCCATGAATGTAAAAAAATGACATAAAATGGTTCAAAGAGTCATTGCATTGCAGTCCATTGGGGTAAGAGTCATGAAATAGATTCCTCAGATCCATGCCATCTGCCATCAGTTTCTGTAAAAATCTAGGAGTTTAGGGCATAATGGGGTTAAAGGTTCAGGTTATGGAAGGAAACATGGATAAAATCCCCCCTTTCTTGTCATTTTCTTTTTGTGAGATCTGCACAAATTTGTTATTGCTGTGAGAAAATGGAATCTCGCTTTCTGTGAGAGAATTCTCAGAGAGGCATGGATAAAATCCTTCCTTTTCTATGATATCTTTAGTTGCCATGGGTAAATGAAATGGGAGAATTCTCAGAGAACCATGGATAGAGCCCCTCCTTTTGTCATTTGCATTCTGTGGAATCTTTCTAAAATGTTATTCGCTGTGGAAAAATGGAATCAATCTCTCCAGGAGGAGCTTGAGAACAGGAGAGCTGCATATGTCGAGAAGATGGAGAATAGGATCGCAGAGGTGCGCCAGAGTGCAGAGGAGAAACGTGCGAGCGCAAGGGCAAAGAAAGACGAAGATGTCGTGAAAGCCGAGGAATCGGCAGCGAAGTACAAACTGGAGTGCAGAGCTCCAAGGAAATCCATACTCGTGTGCTTTGGAGCATAAATCAGGTTTCTGTGTTCTAAATGCTCTTAAAACCTACAAGAGCAAATTGCGTTTGTTTCAAAGATCTGTGTTGGCCTTTGATAGCCAATTTCTCAGATTCCTTTTGGATTTCAGAAAACTAACACCTTAGGGAACAGGTATTTTAACACACTCAGTGTATCCATCCGATATATATTTATGTGCAAACCTGTCATGCACTTGATGCTTGGGATTTGTGTGGCAAAGCCGGTGATCCTGGGTAATGCATCATTTGAATCAGTTTCCTATGTATATCATTCAAAGATCTCTTTGAACATTTCTTTTGTATGCCAAAAAAAACAACAAGAAAGAATGGGAAAGAAATTGGCAGCATGCTTTCGACTGTCGTTTGAGTGCTCTGGTTTCATTTAAAAAATATCATGAAATTGCGATCGTTTCAATGAGATTATAATTAAAAAACATTCATGAAATTGGTACCATTTCGAGATTATAATAGCACTATGATCATTGCAAATATCATGAAAATTGCTATCGGTTCAATGAGGTTATAATTAAAAAACATTCATGATATTGGTACCATTTCGAGATTATAATAGCATTATGATCATTGCAAGAACATGAATGCAAACTTCCAGTGGAAAGAGTTAAATTCGTTCTGATGAGAGAATCCTTTTCTTGGAACTTCTGTCAAAATGGCTTTCCAGCTTATGCATGGTTATCAAGATCCATATTTAGAGCAGGGGCAACTTGCTGATCAGCAGGTCCATAGCACCATTTTTATCAACTGCAGACTCCAACTAACTGCTACGTTTTAATAAAGCTACACATTATATAAGGGAGGTAGCTTGATCCATTCATATTTTACCGACAAACTGAGAACTTCACCTGCACCATCCACACATTCAGAGTGACATAGATGCACATGGAGTGAAAAGCATAGAACGAAAAATAAGCGAACAATCTGCATTCGGAGCGACAAACTTGCCTGTAAAAGACTAGACATTGAATACACACTTGACTCAAAAGGGGTATTGAGGATGCAAATGGCAGAAACTATGCCAAAGTTTCCCCCCGCAATAATCTCTTCCAAGCAAGCACCACCAAAATGAAAGACAAAGTCCTACCCAGTTCCTACCCGTGACACCCAAAATATAAGCTTTAAGCTGTTGTACACAGTATGATGTGCCTAGCAAGTTGCATAGAGATTGCATCATCATTCACCGCATTTCACATCAAAGTAATGGCCTGATCAAGCATGTGTGAAATACAAAATATATGTACATAGCTGACCAACGAGCACACTTGCACTGCATGGTATCAATCGAAAATCAATTGAAAATCAGGATAACATAAACTTATTTTGTCATCTTATGCGAATTTATTCTTGTACATTCCAACAAAGACATTGAAATGAATGCCTGCATCGAGTGTGAATACATTTAGAGGACATGTTAGGGGCTTAAGTAGATGGTAAATCTTAATAACATTGAGAATCTATAATGAATTTTAGGCATAATGTCTAGCAAATTAAATGGTTCATATCCCCCTTTTGTGTTTACATGAGGAAAATCCTTCCTATAAACCAGAGATGTACATTGGACGAATCCGTACCTCAGACTTCAATATAATATTCAATCTCCATATGCTCCTAAGGGAGCGCTCAAATCATTTTCATAAACTGCACATAATAACTACAAGTTTAATCATCTATATGCAAAAAAGTGGCTCCACATCCATATTTTAGAAAGCAACTCCAATGCCAGATTTTAGCACCAAAGCACAAAACTCTGATGCTTCACATAATTTTGGAGCATAAGGCCCAAAACTCCCATTGACTTTTAGATATGCCAGAAAATGTTTTTAACCAACCACCCAGTTGAAATGTTGGTGCTTGGGCACAGAATACTGGATGACAGCGAAAATGATCCTCACCTCCCTTGTTCTGGCTTCATTTTGGGGTAGTGTAGCTACAGAAACCTCATCTACCTCATTCACACAAAGGTAAAAATTTGCTTGTCCATTAATACTCTGAACTAGGAAAAGAACTCCGGGAAACTCCACATTAAAAACCTTAGAAACATATCAGTCTCAAGAAACTCTATGTGAGCTGTTCGGCCAATGATATTGTTTAAAGAAATACTTTGTAATGATGTATCGAAATTCACGTCACATTTGATGAAATTACGCTTATCTGAGCTTGACTTCAATATCTGATTCATGCAGTTCCGTTGCATGCTCAGAAATGCTGATCCATTTCTTGGGTCTTGGACAGCTGCTTGGCAGATCTCCACCCGTGCTGAATGGTAAGGCACATAACGATCCTGAAAAAATGAAGAAAGCGACCATTGTTTTATGTACACAAGATACAAAGAAGAAAGAAATAGATGTGGTAAAGTAAAAAGACTATAAATATGAACCATAACATGTCAAGTCGAGTACAAGAAAAGGAGATCCATACAAACGGATTCTATTCTTACCTGGGGTGATGATAAAAGAAGAACGTTTCGAAAGTGTTCAAATGTCTTTTTCTCACTAAGCTTGTAAAGATAGCATTCCTTAATGCTTGTTTCATCTGTGAAGGAGAGTTGATGCATACAAGGTGAACCCTTGAGCTTCTTCAGTAGCCACATGCCGGAGTTGAATAATATGTTTGAATTATACAGAAACCCTAAATGAGGCCCTGATATCGATAAGAAAGTATACAAATACTCATGAAAAGGCGTCATGACAGGGTCTGCAAACACAAGCCAATGTGTATTTAAGCTTCTGCTCATTATATTTCTGATCACAAACGAGAGCTGAAAATGGTTTCATTAATCTCTGCAGCATACCGATCATCTCAACTTACCATTCAAAGATTCCCTGATTATTATGTTTCCCATTGAATGTCCAACAAAACTGAGCTTGCAATGCTGTAACGTACTATTCTTCATTGAACTAAGCTTTTTCTTCATGAAAGCTGCTACTTCTTCAGCAAGCCTATGACCAAGTTCTCGAAAATCACTCATTGTTTTCTCTTCATTGATCTCGGACATCAAACATTCAGCCTTTGCATCAACTAGAAGCCACTGGCTTCTTACTAATCGCAGATCAAGATGATGTCCCTGAGGGGAAAACCCCCAAAAATAGTTGTGAATGGGTGTATTTCATCAACACATTTTGTTGACAACATATCCATACCAATCTCAACCTCACCTGAAATCCATGAACAAATACAACTACACTTAGATCTCTCCCTTTATCATCAGGAATTGTTCTGAGAAGACTGTCTTGCCCTCCTTTGCCTGGACCGCAAACAGGAGCAATAGATGAAACAGCAGGAAGTACATGGCTTTCTACATAAAGAATAGGCAACTGAGCTGGCATGTGATAAATCTGCATATCTTGGAGAGCTGGATATGTCATCTATAATCCAATAGAGAACACAAGAAAACATATTATTGGCTGTACTGTAGGCCTTAGATATTCTTCATGTTCATCCAGATAGTGGATTGAACATTATTGCATAGTTTGCAATACATAGACAAGATATTTCTGACCTTCATCTGCTCCAATGTTTTGCGATGTAGCTCTGCCCGGGAAGCTGAAACTACAGATGCCTGCAGTAAGTTTGATTTGTAAAATCTACCTCACCCATTCCCTAAGTACTTGCCAAAAGGTAGGTTTATTCAATTAAGATAATTACCCCAGCAGTTCAGTAAGTAGTGGTAGAAAACATATGCATCTCTAAGAAAAACAGGCTTGCTGAAAGAAATGAGTGGATTTAGTGGGTGACATTTCTGTATACAGCTAGCTAACAATTATGGGTCATTCCTTATATATCCTTGCATGGAAATCTCTCTATATCTCTGGCTCTGGTTTCAATTCGCACAATCACAATTAGTAATGATCTAATTCTAACCTAATCTCAATGAGGAGAACTCTAAATACGTTAAGCTTTTATTGTGTGCACATATTACTATTACAATATCAATCGTGTGTTACAGTTGTTTGCCTAAGCTTGCTTCACTGACTTTCAATGTACGAATAGGTGTAACTTTAAGAGATTGGAGCACCATAACAGACATGTTTGTGAAAGACAATGTGAGCATCGACATACTGATAGAAAACAACAGGAGATTCCCCTTAGAGGACTTACCTCCTCCGTTTGTTTCTTGGCAACTGACTTGCTCATCAACTGCATGTTATGAGACATTCCTTGAAGATGTTTCTTAATGCTTGTAGTAGATGGAATGTCCATCTTAGTGTGAATCAGCCACAAGGATGACTCTGTGTCTCTTTCAGCAGCCCATATACCTCTCAAATACCCCCAAACTAACGGTTGGTTTTCTCTGAAAAAGTCATAGGTCTTCGCATATCAAAGTCACATCATATTACCAATCCCCCCAGAAACAAGTAATAAGACATTTACCTGTGGAACTTCAGAAATGTGTTCCAAAGTACCAAAAGAGAGCCACACAAAGCCTCAAATGCTTTTAACAGCTCTAATCTGGAAATAGAAGGTAGTATATTATGTGTTCCCATACCTTCCCGTTTCTCATTTAACTGCCATATACAAGCAGGGGGAGAGGAGCATCAGACCCTAAAACAAAAATGTAAAAGAAATGCTCATTCATCATGATGCATTAGCACATCAGAAATAAAGTAGAACATGGCTGTGATAGCACAACAATACATTTTGGGTCTAAAACATAATGAATACAACTTGAAGGGCATGCAAGCATTTTGAAACAAAGGTATGCAAAAAAGGTTGTTATTATTTGGACCTGCAATGAATCACGCAGATCCTGATTCCATGTTTGCTTGTTTAGGGATATATTTTTACCACCTATACATCCCTTGTCCTCCAAGTTGCAAGTAAAGCTTTTCGAAACGAAGGTCACAGATGCATTTTCTTCTACCTTGATGTCTGCACATTGTCCAACGGCTGATTCCATTAGCTTCAGCTCATCCATTAGGATATTGAAGGATGCACGCAGAGCCTTCCACAGAGCAATCTCTTGAGCACTAGAACTGGTTGTTGGGACATTCTGTAGCGATACAGAAAACAGAAAGAGAGCAATTACATGTGAGACAACATGTTATAACTCTCCAACTATAAGAAATTTAATGACTATTAAATGTGTCTGTTTTGTCAGTTGGAGAGTACTCCATGTTAGGAGCATGTATGCCTATTTTTTATAACAAATATGGCACCTTTAGGAAGTTGCAAAAAGAACCTAACCTTAAGATCCCTCTCAGCTTGACTACCAGTGCCTTCTCCATTGGAGAATTGTCCACTACTCCATGGAGTGAAAAGCATGCAGCGAAAAATAAGCATGAATCTGAGTTGTCAATATGAAACACAGAAGAAATATTTGTAACCTCAACACAATAGGAAAGAGATAAGATACCTTTGCTGGTTCTTTTTAAGAGAGCTGTAATTTGGTATCAGCATCACCGAATGAATAGAGGTTTCTAAAAGAACTCTATGCCATGTGTCAAAATATACAGGGCAATAGGCATGCAGTCCTATTAAGGACTTTGGTGGAATGCGGAAGTTATGGCTTGCACAAAGAGAGCAATCAGAACTAATATTATTCAATGACCTGCAGCAACACAATGATTTATTATTGGCTTGATTCAGATGTTATACTATCAAATTATCTGCAGGAAAAAGACATACATAGCTACATCAGCTGCAAAATGAAGAAGCTGGAAACTGATTATGACAGCATCACACAGCAACCACTGTCACATCAACCATGGGAAGTGGACAAAGTTTACTTTGAAGTGAACACACAACGACTATACACGAGGAACTACAAATCCAAAAATAATGTCCAAAACTCAGAATGAATTTGAAGAAAAACTGGAATGAAGGGAAGTACGAAGAAATCAGAATTAAGTAAAGGAAAACAAATAACGAACACCGAGCAAGAAACATGGTTAAGACTCGGAAGCATAGTTTTGAGAGACATGGTCACCTCAACATCATGTATTGGCAAGTTGAAGGATACCATGACAGCTAGTGAAACATCTTGCCTTGCATATTTTATGTGGAAGGCTCGTGTGCAAAAACTATAATCACCATCACTAATTTGCCAATTTGTTATCATTTCATCTGTTAAATCTGATGCTGTACAACAAGAAATTTTAACAAATTAGCAACCAAAAAAGCAATGCATCACAAGTGCCAAAAGCCAAAAAGCTGTATTAATGATAAATTAATCTTTTCCGATCCTGACACTGTTTTCCAAAGCTTTTCATACTCTTCTGCGAATCTAAGCTTGCCAACTCTTTCCTCATCCCCCTCCTATGTGCACTCTATTTGTCTATATCATTTGATTGATCTCTTGCTGCTCGCTCACTCACAACACATCACTCACACACCCAACTCTACTCGAGTCAGTTTCTTTACAGATATTTGCACTGTTTCGAACCTAAAGATAGCGTCCTTAAATACACTGCTACACAAATTTAAGTGATGCAGTTGAGGTGGGTAAAATGGCATTTAATGTACTGTCCTCCCTATGGATAAATAAACTAAAGAAAAAGAATCAAAATCTTTGTAAGTACACAATCCTAAAATAAACACGGACAAAAGTCAGTTCATTTTATATCTCTAGCTGAAGAAATAGAATAAAAAATGAGATCATTACTACAAGAACTATATGATAGCACAACTCCGTACATTGGGCATCCAAGCATCCACTGACTAAACATCTATATCTTCCTTCAGAACAACCAAAAGAGGTTCCAAGTGGAATCATTAGGCCTAAAAAAGCCTCTAAAAGCCATAATCCACTACTTAATATAAAGTCCCAAGGATGTATTCAAGGAATTCAGTAGATTCATCATTATACCAATGGCACCTGGTTAGGAGCACCTCAACCAGGATCAATGTATTAGATTCGTAGATTAGGATCTACAATCTTATTGCATGGTGGTGATTCTTTAATTTTATTAGAAGAAAACCCCATCTTTAATACAAAAGCAATAAGGCCCTTTATTCCATATTACTTTCTTGCACTATTAAAACACATCCCACATCCATTTATATTGACTTAAGTGCACCACATTTAGCAAAACAAAAAAAAAGCTTCCAGCAATGTATTGTTACCAGCAACATCCATTACCAAGCCAGTCTGTTCCCAAGGTCAAGCTAAATGATTATTAAAGTTACAAGCAAACAAAATCCCAGGTTCACAGGAAAACCAAAAACTGATTTGCAGAAACCAAACAATTGCCCATGCCTGTTCGATATGTGAGGTGCCCAATACAATCAGGTGGTCCAAACCCATAACTCAACAAATGGCCATTATTCACAAGCAAGTATTCGGTTCACTGTAGTTCAGCTTACAGGGAGGTTTACCGATGTTAGAAACCTCTTCAATCAAACAAAAGCTTCTCTATAAACCAAGGGTTGTTAGAATATGCCTTTTATATTCCCCTTATCTGAAAATCATCAAAAAGAAACTAAACATATAAACTCACGGGAATTGCAAAAGGATCCAGAATGCTAGTGGAGCACAATAAGCGAGGAAATAAGTAACTAACGGGTCATGATCCATCGAAGATAAAAGGGAGGGCCTGAGGAAGAAACGTATGGAAGGTTTCTTGTAGGATTAAATATCAACAAATAAGAAGTATATAAATTATATATAGCAACAGCTTGTCTTAAAATGAGCAGGGTTCCTACTTACATGTACAGCAGTTCCTGTCCAGCAAACAAACTGACTGGTGCACATACTTTGGCAAAAACAAACAAAGATTTTGATACTAATATCCCTACAATCCTATCACCAATATGGCATGGATTTACCATGTAGAAAATGAATTCTCGATCAAACACCAATCATATCTGATTCCTTGCCTCTTTTTCAAGTAGAAATCTGGAATGTTCAACATTTGGACAACTCAAATGTTACTATTTTGACTAAAGATGTGCAACACAGATGGTTTCATGTTCCAAAGATCGAAAAGAAAACATTGGCATTAAACTAATTACAGATACAGAAAAGAAATACTTTCATACAAAGAATCGTTCAGTTCTCAAGCTACCTCCAAACCTATCACAGACCAGAAAACCATATGAATTGGTCTTTGCAGCAATCGTTATACATGGATATATCAACTAATCTCTGCTCACAAGCAAGCAATGATCATTAAAACACGGAAGCAGAAATGAAAGATGTGATTAGAAGCATCAAATGAGATAAAATCTTCTTACCATCGAAATGTACAACACGAGAAGGGACACCTGGAACTTTATGCGAACTTTCCCAATGAGAGGTGACTTTGACTTGGTACCAACTGCACGTAAATGCCCAATCCTTTACTAAAATGCAAAAATCTAAGGACAACAAGAAGAGGGTCGATTTTTCATAGCACGACAAAAGTAGGGGTATCCCAGTTTAGTACTTAATCGGGTTGAAATCAAAAGAAAGGATATACAGGACATTCTATGTTTAGTGCTAAGGATTAGAGAGTGGTTGGTCGAAACTTTATCAAGCTTTAAGCCCACCCAAAAAACTATGGAAATAATTTGATGCCTTGTATAAAAGTAGGGTTTTGAAGAAAAAAATAGATTAAAGACTTGCCCTTGTAGGAAAAAGTTCAAGGTTGCAGAATATCATGATCAGTTTTTCTAGCACGAAAGGTTGAGGAACCAGGATCGACAATCATTCCTACTGAATAAGTGAAATCAAGTTGCCGAATCTCAACTTTGGAATTTGAAAAGGGAACACTAACCTTTGTTGAAATGCGTCAAGATTATAGAATCTTACACAAGGGGTTCTTAGAATGGAAGGCATATTTCGATTTGGATATAGCAATCTACCTCTACTATATAGTTTCGTGCAGATTTTAAAAAATAAACTTACTTCCCCAAAACAGGCCAACTGCAGGGTTTATAGAAACAAGAAAGGCATGCTCTTTGCTGTCACCGAAACTCAATTCGGATGAAATGATTTACATTTGCCATTAGGGTTTAGGGTTTAGGGTTTTAAAATAGACTCTAGAACCCTTCACCTTAATAAGTCTATTGGAGTTTCAAGATACTCTAGCTTTTCCTGGAACAGGACAATCTTAAGTGTTGGGAAATCCCTGATCCTGATTAGAATTTTCGGAATGAAGTCGCTTGAATCAAAGGTTATACTGAGTAAAGAGACATACCCTTGTTGGAATAGGTCAAGATTGTGGAAACCGTGCATATATACTGCGATCTCGAGGACGGATTCTGTTCCAGACCTTGAAGAAGAAGAAGAAGAAGAAGCAATGGCTGAAGGGGAAGGAGGGGGATGAGGGAGAGGAGCCATTGCCTGTTCTTTCTCCTCTAGAGCCGTTGCTGGAGCCTTCCATTCCGACGCGAATTCTCTGTTTCTGCTGCGGAAAATGGACATGGGTCGATCCAGGAGAGATGCGGCGAGATCATGGAAACCCAAATCGCCAAAACAATCTCCTGATGAGAACAACAACAGTAACAACAACAACAACAACAACGATCGTTACAAGAAGAAGAAAATGGAATGTATTTGAGAAGAGAGACGAAGCGAATGCTTGCCATTGACAGAGCTCGCCATAGCCGAGAAGCTTCAGCTCTGCACTTCCCCTTCTCATTTCTGGACTTTGGGTTTCTGCCCTTTTGTGAGAACCATGTCATTAGGGTTCCATTTTCCCATAAACCCTAATCCTCTAAACCTTGAACCCTAAACCCTAAACCCTAAACCTTAAACCCTAATCCTCTAAACCTTGAACCCTAAACCCTAATCCTCTAAACCTTGAACCCTAATCCTTTGATCTTAAGTTAGATTAATCTTTTAAGCCTGATCTTTGAATCTTAATTAATCCTTAACCTACTAATTTGCAGATTTTGGGTTTCTGTTCTTTCATGAAAACCTTGTCATTAGGGTTCCATGTACCCCTAAACCCTAATCCTCTAAACCTTAAACACTAATCTTCTGATCTTAGGTTAGATTAATCTTTTAATCCTAATCATTGAATCTTAATCTTTAACCTACTCATTTGCAGATTGTGGGTTTCTGTTCTTTCGTGAAAACCATGTCATTAGGGTTCCATATACCCCTAAACCCTAATCCTCTAAACCTTAAACACTAATCCTCTTATCTTAGGTTAGATTAATCTTTTAATCCTGATCATTGAATCTTAATCTTTAACCTACTCATTTGCTAATTTTGGGTTTCTGTTCTTTCGTGAAAACCATGTCATTAGGGTTCCATATACCCCTAAACCCTAAATCCTAAACCCTGATCCTCTGATCTTAGGTTAGATTGATCTTTTAAACTTGATCTTTGAACCTTAATCTTTAACCTACTCATTCGCAGATTTTGGGTTTTTGTTCTCTTGTGAAAACCATGTCGTTAGGGTTCCATGTATCCCTAAATCCTAAACCTTGAACCCTAATCCTCTGATCTTAGGTTAGATTAATCTTTTAAGCCTGATCTTTGAATCTTAATCTTTAACCTACTCATTAGCAGATTTTGGGTTTTTGTTCTATCGTGAAAACCATGTCATTAGGGTTCCATGTACCCCTAAGCCCAAAACTTTAAACCCTAATGCTCTAAAACTTAAACCCTAATGCTTTAAACCTTAAACCCTATTTCTCTAAACCTTAAACCCTAAGGCTCTAAACCTTAAACCCTGATCCTCTAAGCCTTGAACCCTAATCCTCTAATCTTAGGTTAGATTAATCTTTTAAGCCTGATCTTTGAATCTTAATCTTTAACCTACTCATTTGCAAAGTTTGGGTTTCTGTTCTTTCATGAAAACCATGTCATTAGGGTTCCATGTACCCCTAAACCCTAATCCTCTAATCTTAGGTTAGATTAATCTTTTAAACCTAATCTTTGAATCTTAATCTTTAACCCGATTGGAATGTGTTTGAGGATAAATTCGCCGAATGTCCGCTGCAGAAAATTCACATTGGTTTGCCCTCGGACTCTAAAGTTATCGAGATCCATCATGTTTTTCTCAACACGTGTCGTTACAAGCCCCACCTCAACCTCGCTCTTTTGGTTGTCACTTACACTATTTGCTTGACCTCATGTAACATGCACTACTAGAACTGATCCGACTTTAACAGAAGATTAGGATTGCTGAATATAGGTGTCATCCCTTGAGCTGAGTTCGAAATTTGGGCATTTCACTTCAAAGGATGATTTGTTGCAACGGTGATCGCAAGGCTGATTGCCTAACTGTTTCATCGAACAACTCTAGTTTCCGTTTGGATTTTCTAGCCCGCAAAGAGCACATTAACATTCTTTTGTTAAACAAACCTTACAAACATCAGAGGAACAGTTTCAGCTCAAACCGTCAAGACTTAGGATCAACCCCTTGCTTATTTGTGCACACCTTCACTCAGCCGCACTATGCTTTGCAAGGTTTTACCATTCGGCGGTCTCAGTTAACCACGAGGTTCTCGTACGAGACGTTACAGTGGAAAACTGCTCTTGGACGATGTGGAGCAGAATGCTGGGTTATTCCTCGAGTGCTTTTTGAGCATCTATCTGGTTGTCTCTCATCATCTGCAGCGGACTTTGGTCGGGCGCTGGTCTCAATGGCTTCAAAAAGGCTGTCGATAGCTGGGTCTAGGAGCATTTTCAACGTCTTCGGAAGGAGTCCAATTGGATGAACCATTTTGATAAGTCGTTTCCCAGTTTTGAGAAAGTTAAGTTATTTATACAAGCATTTTCAACGACTTCCCCCATTTTGATAGGTGTTTTCCTGGCTACGGGAAAGTTAGTTAAGTTAGTTATAAGAGCATCTTTAAAAAGACCCCAAATGGATGACCCATTTTGATAGGTCGTTTCTGCAGTTTTAGGAAAGGTAGTTAAGTTGGTTGTAAGACGTCTTCAGAAAGACCGAAATAGATGAACCATTTTGGTAGGTTTTTATCTGGGTTGTAGGAAATTTAGTTAAGCTAGTTATAAGAGCATTTTCAATGTCTTCAAAAAGACCCCAAATGGATGAACCATTTTGTTGAGAGCTTGTTTTACCCGTTCTAGGAAGGTTAGTCAAGTTAATTATGAGAGCATTTTCAATGTCTTCAGAAAGACCCCAAATGGGTGAATTGTTTTAATAGTTTTTTTCGCGGTTCTAGGGAAGTTAGTTAAGTTGGTTATCAGCGCATTTGCAACGTCATCAAAAGGACCCCAAATGGTGGATGAACCATTTTGATAGGTTTTTTCTGTGATTTTAAGAAAGTTAGTTAAGTTGGTTATAAGCACATTTCCAAAATCATCAAAAAGACACCAAACAGATGAACCATTTTGGTAGGCTTTTTTCGAGTTGTGGTAAAGTCAGTTAAGTTAGTTATAAGAGCATTTTCAATGTCTCCAAGAAAGACTCCAAATGGACGAAACCATTATGATAGGTTTTTTTCCGAGGATGTGATAAAGTCAGTCAGGTTAGTTATAAGAGCATTTTCAACGCCTTCAAAAAGACCCCAAACGGATGAACCATTATGACAAGTTTTTTCTCAGTTGTATGAAAGTTAGTTAAGTTAGTTATAGGACCCCGAAAGGATGAACCATTTCGACAAATTTTTTCTCCGCTGTATGAAAGTTAGTTAAGTTAGTTATAAGGCTCCGAATGGATGAACCATTCTGATAGGTTTTTTTTTTCACTTGGTTACAGGAAAGCTAGTTAAGTTAGTTAAGTTAGTTATAATGAGCATTTCTTAGAAAAGGCCCGAAATTGATAATGAAGCATTTTGATGGGCTTTTTTAGGGTTTGCAGGAAAGTTAGTTAAGTTAGTTATAATGTAAAAGAGAGGAAGAAGGGGCTAAAAATGTACATTAAGGGAAGAAGAGATCTACGAATGAAAACGAAATGAAAATGAAATGAAAATGAAACGAAATAAAAATGAAATGAAATGAAATGAAAATGAAAATGAAAATGAAAATGAAATGAGAAGAGATGAGAACGAGTCTCTTGTTTCTTCTTCGCTTCTCTGCAGACATGGCGATGGCGATGGAAGCTCGCCGATGCCTCTTCCGCACCCTCCGCTCCCTCCCTCTCCGGAACTCCCATCGCAGCATCAGGAGCTCCCACTCCCAGACCCTCTGGGAGGAGCTCCTCGGCCGCAAGATCGAGCAATCTGCTGCCAAGAAGCTGGAAGAGGCCTTCCTGGAGTATCGGGTCCGGAAATCCGTGCCCTCCTTCCTTCCTTTCCTCCCCAATTCCTCCTTCTGGATCCCTTCCTCCGAGGAAACTATCAAAGATCTGCAAGTCCTCGCCGAGCGGATCAAAGTCTCGAAACCTTCCCGGCAGGACAGATCTGGCGCGTACAGGTCCTCCGCTTCTTCGGGGGTCGGGAACTGGAGTTCAGATAAAGGAAAGGTCGGAGCTGTCTCGAAAGTTGCAGAGTGGAGTTTGATTCAGCAGACAGAAAGGCTCTTGGCTTCGTCCATGGCTATGTCTTCACGAGATCGGGAAGGGAGCAGAGATTCCCTCATCAAATCCATGGGAGAGAAAGGTCAGAAATCCTCTCTGTTGATCCTCCCTTTGCATGCATATGCATATACGCATAAGGAAATATATATATTCCCATGTTGTGCTGTATGTCTATGTATACTTGTGTGGCTATGCGCTTGCGTTTTTAATGACAACCTGCTATTCATGGAAACTTGTGACGTGCTTGTGTTCATCTCTGGGTGGATGTGCATGATTGTGTTTTTGTCTATATGTCTCTATATGTGTGCGCCCTGACTCAGAGACTGACAACATATGTATCATTCGTGATTACTGGTAGATACATAAAATCAGTCTAATGCTCGAGTGTCGAAAGTAACTACGTAAACATGAATGAGCTGAGAAATTCGGTACTTTGCAAGAGCATGCATATTTTTTCTGTGCTTATGGGGGGATAATGGTTTGTGCAAAGTCAACATATGAAAAAACGCTGAAGGGAAATCGGTAATCATTCATCTTTGATGAGAATGATTAGAGAAGTTCATTACATATAAGAGTTTCTGGAAGGAAGGTGATGATACACCGAGTGCTTGGAAAGCAGATAATGTTATACATGAGAGCGTTTTGAAAAGAAATTGATGATAGATTGTTTCTCGTTGTAATTATACCAATTTGTTGATTGGAAGGAAACTGGTGATAAACATGTATTGCGAATGGTCATAAAAACGGGTTCATGAGCAGGACTTCTTGATTATATAAATTTGAATGCTTGGGAAAAGTTGTAGTTTAGTGAACCCTAGTTGACATCCTGTTACCAAGAACTGCAAAGAACTTGCAAGGGCAAATGGAGTGTATTTTTTTTGTGAAGAAACAATCAATATCAGAAGTCAAATATATGAAAGAACTCTATGTATAGTAATTTTTCAGCCTCACTTCATTTTCCAATAAATGATAGGGGAAGAAGATTGCTATGCTGTACCAATTTGTACAAAATCAACACACGAGTGTTTTGAAGGAAGGAGGTGATAAAAATGTGCCGTGAATGGTTGTAGAAACTGCTATATGCACAGGATCTGATTATTATACAAAGTTGAATGCTTGAAAAAGGTTGCAGTTTAATGAACCCTTACTGACATCCTGTTGACAGGAACGCTATAAAACCTGCAAACCAAGTGAAATGTGTTTGTTTGGGAAGAAACTCACACTATTGGAAGTTAAATACATAGAAAGTATATTATATATTAAATCCCCAGCCGAATTCTTTTTCCAAGGTTTCAAAAGAATATGCAATGACATGAGGAGCTTATTTATTTTGTGAAGAAGATTGCTATGCTGTAAACAGTCTACATGATGTTTTTACAATGAGAAGAGAATTTCAAAAGAATGCGTAGCAATAGGAGAAGAAGAATACAATCTACATTTTGTAAAAGTACAAAATCAACTCGCTAGAGTGTTTTGAAGGATGGTGGTGATAGAAATGTATCGTGAATTGTCATAGAAACTGCATCATGAACAGGTTTTGGCAATTACAGAAAGTTGAAAGCTCGAAAAAAAGTTGTAGCTTGGTGGACCCTAGCTGACTTTCTTTTGCCAAGACAAAGAAATTGCAAAGCCATGTAAATTGTAGTTGTTTGGAAAGAAACTTACAATATTAGGAGTTCAATGTATATGAAAAGCATAGTGTTTAGTGAATCTTTTAACTAGATTTCTTTTTCCCAAAAATCTTGGAACAATATGCGCTGGTGGAGGAGCATATTTATTTTGGAAACAAGATTGCTGTACTGCAGCAATCTACATTAAATGGTGTTTATATACTGAAGTAACATGCAATTTGCTGGAGAATTCTTTTTGTTTTTACTTTTATTGCGTGTATGTATTTCATTGAATTGCTATTGTGTGCAATACCAGGTACAATCATTGAAGTGTCATTAGGAGCTGATGATGACGAGGATGATGACGATGATGATGACAGTGATAGCGAGGAAGAGCTGGAATTGATTGATGAGACAAAACCAGAAGGTAATAATGTTAAATATTGCCGATGATAGTTTGTTTTGAACCTTGTATTTGTTCTGGGATGGGCTGGAAACTTGACAAAAGGATTAATTTCTGATGAGCAGCATATTAGATTTTGGTCCTGTTCACGTGCACCAAACTGATTATAGATAGGTCGTGTGATTTATTTTGAACTTGTTGACCTGAAACTTTGTATTTGTTTTGGACTTGTGGGCTGGAAACTTTCAGAGAAGGATAGATTTTTGTTGTGTTGATCACTTATACCAAATTGACTTTCGGCTGGAAAGCTTGAGAGTAGACTATTGCACTATGTCATTTTCCATAGCCAAATTCCAAATCTATTTGCCATCTATTATGCAGGTTCTTAAGATAGATAATCAAACGACTCGGATTATGAGCATCAGGAGATAAGAAAGGTGGATAAGGAATTCTGCCTTCACAAAAGAATTCGGCACCTTTTGTAGCGGAAAAGGCCAGCTGCTTGAAATGCCAAGGAACCATTCCAACCCCTATTGTTTACAGAGTTTCCTTTCATGTGTATAGCTTCCCACGAGTGGAATGTGGTTACATAAAAGTATCTACAAAAACCCTCTCCTTTGTGTGCTGATCTCAAAAAATCGACAGGCTCTCTGGATGTACGAGAAGATCTTAACTTCAATACCATTTCTAGTTATACAACTTTGTATACATATTTGTAGCAGTGCATTGCTCCGATGGATGGGAAAATACTTTCTTTCCATTTACCGGCTTGGATAGCACGCCGTCATTATATACCGCATCGTTTTAATTTGATCATTCTTCCTGTTATGTACCAATACTCTTTAACTTTGAGATTTTGTTACGATGTTACATTGCAGAATCTGTAATTCCATGAATCATTTATCTGTATCTTACATGGCAGAATGTGTAAATTCCACGAATCATTAACTATACAAAACGAAAAGACAGATGTCGTCTCGCATTGTCTTGAAAACAGCTCGAGTGCGATACAGTAGTTTGATGAAATGATGATCTAATAGGCAGTCAGGATTGATTGGTGACATGGATGTGCCCTCTGATCTCAATTCGACTACTCAAAAGAGTTCTATTATTTTCCCCCTATCGAATCTGAGTGCACTATTCCTCAGATTTTACAATCAAGAGAGCATTGCGGCTGATCGTCTCTTCTACTCAAAAGTTAAAAGGAATTTCTGATGTGGAAAGAAAATTACGACATGATTAACCGCCCTTGCTAGATTAAGCCAGTATGGTGGATATGATCCCTTGCTTGGATCCATGACTTTCTTTTTTGGGCGATTCCAAACCTATGAGCCAAGGACAAACATTAGAGGTCTCGAGATACGTACATGAAGTCAGCCAGAGATTTGACACTCGGCTTGGACCAAAAAAGCTAGTAGTTTTTGGAGCCTACAGAGCTTAGACTAATTGCCGAAATGGAATGGATTAAGAAAGCTAGAATCAAATACGATGCTTATGAAGAGCTTAGAGGAATTGCTGAAATGGAATGGATCAAGAAAGCTAGAATCAAATACCATGCTTATGGAACTGACTAAAGCCCACCCATGTATGCATGCATGCATGTGATGCATGTATCCATTCTATGCATGCATTCGATGCGTAATCGATGCATGCGTATGCATACATACCCACATGTGTGGGTATGCGCATGCATGCATGCGTGCATCGCAATATAGATGCCCTAGTGAATGTGTACATTTGGATGTGTGGAATCGATGCACGCATGCATGTGTATGTATATACCCACATGTGCAGGTATGCACGTATGCACACTTTTGGTTTGCATGTATGCATCCATGTGGTCGCATGCGTGTATGTATGCATGCAGGCGTGCACATTTTATTAGCGTATGCATGTATGTATGTATACTGCGGGTTCCACATGTAGCACATGCATGTGCATGTATGTATGCGATTGAGGCCGATGCATGCATGCATGTGCATATATGCATGCGATGCTGGTCTAGGCATGCATGCAAGTGCATGTATATATGCGATGGTCGCTAGGCATCCATGCATGCGCATGCATGTATGCGACCGTGGCCTAGGCATGCATGCATGTATGTATACGATGGTGCCCTAGGCATGCATGCATGTGCATGTATGTTATGCGATGGAGGCCTAGGCATGCATGCATGTGCATGTATGTTATGCGATGGAGGCCTAGGCATGCATGCATGTGCATGTATGTAAGCGAAGATGGCATAGGCATGCATGCATGTGCATGCATGTATGCGACGGTGGCATAGGCATGCATGCATGTGCATGCATGTATGCGACGGAGGCCTAGGCATTCATGTATGCTTCATTCATACTACGGGTAGAAGAGACAGAGAGCGAGCGAGAGCTCCTCTCTCTCTCTCTCTCTCTCTCTCTCTCTCTGTGTTGCGGAGCCATGGAGAGCTACAAGATGTGGGTGCGACAGAACCGACAGTTGATCGCCGCACTCGAGAGCATTGCAAATGTATGCGCATCTTCCTCCCTCTCTCGTCTTCACCGTTCTGTAGCAGTATCTTGCTCTTGCTCCCTCCCTTCTTTCTCTACATCCGCATTCGTTTTGGTCATTGTGTTGTCTTTTTTCTGCTTCTGCGGCGTTTCTTGCTGTCTTCTCTTCCGTGCCGTTCATTTGCGTATTGGCGGCTTCTATGCCCATCGATAGTTTGGCTGCCTATTTTCTGACTTATGGTTATTGGCCAATAAGGAGGCCTGTATTCGAAGATCTACAGAAAGGAGACAAGGAAAGCAATGGGGTACGGCAAAACATGGAGACCCAAATGATAAGCTCTCTCTGATTCCTTTCCGTGACTTGGTTTTCAAAGATTTACAGACACCTTACAGCAAATTTGGACCAAGTGCTAAACAGTTACAAGTTAAATTTGACTTGTGTCAATGTTTTTAAAGCCTCCCTTGTGTTTGGAAGGGCTGATGTTTTCAAAAGTCCTCTGGTTATTCCTACAATCCAAGGTCTCTCTTTTTGTTTCCTTAAATGAGCTCGAGTTTACTATTACTATGCTAGAGAGAAAGAGTGACGAAGCAATTAGCGTAAATGCTGGCGATGTAAATGGCGATATATTAACCAGAATGTTTAAGCTCTCAGGCCGGTGAATGATAATCAATATAATATAAAAGATTCTACCTTTAGGTCCCACTTTTCTATATTATTGAGTTTGTAAAAGTTAATTTATGGGCAGTCATTGACCTGCTTAGCCAGTAATTTGGGTTCCTTTCTGTTACCTTATTGTGTGCATCCATTGCCCCTGGTAAATTAGAGATTAGAAATGTTTGTCTTGCTCTTTAAAAATAACCAAAGAATAAGTTACATTTATTAATGGGAAAATATGAGAGCGAATCCATTCCTTGTAAGATTGGTGATTAAGATTACAAATATTTAATGAGAAAATATGAGAGCAATTCCATTCCTTGTAAAATTGGCGATTTAGATTATAAATATTTAAAAGATTGAGTTGACCTCTGTTGTCTTAAATCAAAATACAAGGATTTCCACCAAACCATATACGAAAATCCGGAGCTCACTTGTTAGCTTATATAACTTGAAATCCGAGATATGCACATAGAGAAGCTCTTTTTTAGAGTATACAGTTGTATGAGGGGAAAATAAGCACTATATGAAGTAGAGATATGGACAGAGGAAGGAAAGAGAAGTCCAAAGAAAGAGAACTCCAACAAAGAAGATCAAAGATTAAGATAAGGAATGGATGGCCTCCATAGTGAAGAATGACATAAAGTGAGAGCATAGAATGATTAAAAAAAGCTCTGAGTCATTGTTAATGTGGGTAGGATCATCCTAGATATGATTCAGCTATGAGAACTATACTTTGTCACCTACAAATAAATGACCTATCACACCTATACCAGCGGACCTTAAATACAAAGCCTTGTGCCCATGTAATAGGTAAGCCATCTACATTGAAATGCGTTTATATCTAGCTGTATAATTGATTCTTATTTTCCTATATTCCGTAAAACATCTGACATGGAACCATTCAAATTAATATGTTGACCTCTTGCATGACGGATGAGGGATTCAAGAGGGTTCATAGTTTGTTGTATGGATTTAAATTGTTCCGGCACAGGAAGTTTTCACTTAAAGAATCAACGTGTGGATTGTCTAGAGCATGCCACCTAATGGTTTTATGGATAGAAGGTGTAGGGTATCTCCTGTTAGAACACTTCTATGTTTCGCTGTTTCTTGGATGATTGTCATCCTGGATAAGCTATGTGCCTCTTGAGGATCTGTTACCCTGTAGGACACTTACACTGCAGCCCTACCCATCAACTGGAGTCTATCATATTGATATGTGGCAGATTGGAAAACTGCTTGCTTGCTTGTACATTGAGATCAAACTTTATGTGGTCTAAATCTTCTCAACATTTAAACATCTCACTTATCTGGAATATCTGAGTGATGATACAAATTATGTCTCAAGGGTGTCCCATGGATGCAATTAAGGGCCTAGTGAAAACGTATTCAACTTCCATGTCTCTGTGCTCAACGTTTTATGGGATAAACAGTATGAAGATGGTTATGATTTACTTTCATCATAAAGAGTATTGTTTTCCAGCAATATTTCCAACTTAAGGGTATTATGTTTAAAAGAATAAGGTTTTCGATATTTGAACAAACAAGGAAAAGAAAGTCCAAATGATAGTTGTCATATATAATATACTGATAGTATATGCAGACTGCTACCTGGTTTTTGCCTGAACGATTTTCAAGCTCTGAGATCGGCACTGAAGCTGGTAATGTGGATTGACCTAAGTAATTTACTTTGAAAGTTATAAAATTTCAATAGAGATAGATTCTCAGAGTGATTATTATTGTTTTCAGTTGCTTCTCTTTTGGGTCTCGTTACAACATTGAACCAGTTCATCATTGACACTGCACCACAACATCCTAGACAAGACACACCGAGAAAACCTCAACAGTCTTGCCTTGCATTAGCAGCATCCCTGTCAGCTGTGAAACAACTCGAGGTCTTAATTGAAGTAGTTGCAGAACATTACAAAGGCCGTGAAAAGAAATGGAACACATTAGCTGCTATGGAAGCTTTAAAGTAAGGTATCTACCTGGTCACCAATTGTTTTAAAAATTTTAAAGAAATTCTCATCCTACAGATGGTTTTGGAGCTTACTTCTTGGTTGATCTCACAGAGCTTCTTTACGATTCCTGATCTTGCATCGAAACGGATATCGGATGCTCCTAGATGGGGGGGAGACTATGCGCAAAGAGGGTAGCAGTCAAGCTCAGCCCGGATCAAGTTTTAGGGATAAGAGAAAACAGTCTAATATGCGACCGCTCAAAGATGATCTAGAAGCAAATGCAACTCTAGCTATGTCAAAGTTCAGGGAAAACCTTGGTATTAAGACAACACCATCATGGGCTAACCGTTTTCAAAGTTTGCCAACTTCTACAAGTAGAACAACTGCTCCATGTAAGGAATTTAATCAGTATTAATGATAAACTTTGGAACCTTTCCTGTTTTATCCTCACAGACCTGTCAATTGGTTTAGTTATGTTAAGTTTTCATTAAGGTTTACCTGGTTGATTTAGAGGATTTGTAGGAACGAATTATGGAGCTTTTCCTTCGTATTTTTAGTTGAGATTGAAGACATCTTCATTCTTATGTATTATGTGCACTGTTTAATTTTTTGAACAATAGGTTTTCCAGAATCATGTTATAGTGGAAGTTGGGAGCTGCCGGAAAAGTTATCAGTTGCAGGAGAATGCATGTTCATTGTAAGGCCTTTGTTGTATGTGCTGCTCATTAGGCATTATGGGTTGCGGTCTTGGAAGCCTTGGTTAGCATCACTTTTACTGGATGTAACTGGTATAACTTCTACATTAGCTGCTCAGATTATAAAATACAAGAGGTTAATAGATAATTCTGGTGATTTGGAGCATCTCCAGCTTTCTACTGAAGAGGTTCAAGAGGTTAGTGAACTTACCTTCTGAAATGAAATTAATGCTATCTTTTTATTAATGCAATCAAGTGGATGTATTTCGCAATCAAACGCCACCTTGTAAAGTTGAAAGGGGAAACAAGGAAAGCAAATCTTCAAAATGATTTATAAGATCGTAGAATGTTCATCTAGAAAGGAAACATACACTGTATGCTGTACTTTACGAATTTATTGGACCGGATTGGAATCTCAACTGTAGGCATTGTTTGCCATGGATGTGGTCAATAGACTCTTTATTGGATATGGGCCTCCCAAAACTAGACTAGATGGTCCATAACCACAGAACATGCAGCAATTACTATGGAGAGAGGTGAAGCTCTATACCAAATTTGTTGCATGAATGTGGAGGAATTTGTGCAGCAATTGCTATGCTTGATAGAAGTGGTTTTTACAGCATTGAAAAACATATCAATTAGGATATTGTGGAATCAAGTTAGATGTCCACTTCCTCGTTATTCATATGTAGATAATATAACTAGACACCATCATTATGTGCTTCATTATGTGCTTCTGGTATCTCCCTTGATGAGGAGATATTGATTTTGGGATGATACCAGTTGGGATGGCACTTCATTAGAAGATTATTACTGGCATGCATATGTATTGAGTATAAATGCAGTACCCCTCTCGTATATAACGAGAATTATCCACTTCTTGTCTTTACCTGACTTTGGCAGAATGCAGTGATCTGAACTGATCTCTTTAGCATTGACGAGGTAGGATAGAACAACCCCAAGGATTCTGTTGACTTAAATCTGAAGGTGGTCAAGTTCTCACAATTCCATTCAATCCAAGCAATTAACAACTTGGTCTGTATTCATTCTTCACTGAAGCTAAATATGAGACTTTGGATAAGATAATGAACTGGAGACCTAAGTAAGCAGGTGCCCCACAAGTTTGGGGCAAGTTGGATACCAAGAACACAAGATGCATTTTCGTCCAATACAACCCTGGGCATAAGTTATAATTTGTAATGGTAGGTTTGGAGAGTTCTAAACAAGACTGATTAAAGTTTTTTTGAGCTAAAGCCAAACTGCAAAAATGATCCCTTAAGAGTTTTCAGACCCAAATTGTTTCAAACCAAACCTCATTTATCAAATCATTGAACTTAATTAAAATCAACTTTAAAACATAAAATAGTTATATTCTTTTAAGTTAAACAAAAATTTAATCTAGACTCTTTCCAGAAAACAAAAACAAGTTCGAAATAAAGTAGCTAAACCATAATGTTATTGTAATTCTTTGAAATTTCTTCTAATTGTTATCTTAAATTCCAATCTGAAATTCTCATTTTTCTTTTTCTTCTTACTCATCAAAACCTTTCCGACCAGAGTGTTGTAGTGAAGTTAACAGATATTCTATGACAATGAATGATGGTTTTGTCTATAGCTGGGGGAAAACAGAAACATTTTGGAAAACCATAAAATGATCAAATAATGGTGTTTATATCTTGGGAATTCTAAACATTTTGAAATCATCACATGCAAGAAGAGAGGAAAAAATGGTCTGAGTCTTGTTGTATAGTCTTTGATGAGAAAAGATTTAAAATTTGGCATTGATATCAATAGGGTTAGATCCTTGGTGTGTTAAATGGTAATAATTGGTAAGAATGAAGATAAACCAAAGAGATAAGAAATTTAAAATTAGAGTGTTAAAGGAGGAGAATTAGAAGAAGTGAAACTGAAGAATATAGAATTCAAGTTAAATTTTAGGCTAAGTATTAGAGGATGGATTAAAAGAAGAGGCCAAAAGAATTATGTATTAGCCACCTTACGTCAACTTTCTTTCCCTAGCAAAGTGCATGAATCTAGATGTTCCATTTTAGATTTATTAAAGATTACAATGACCCATGGACTGTTGGGCACTATTAAAGCCACACTTCAAATCCAAGCAACTTCAAGCCATTAAATTAAAAACCAGATTAAATTGAACCATTTTCCTTTTTGTAAAACTTGTCACAAACTAAACCAAATGATAAGTCTACAGTTTTATTGTTTGGTTTGGTGGTGAACCATAGCAGATTCCCAAATATGAGGCCTATATGACTATAATGGCCGAACATGATGTGGAATTGCTAGGCTTCATACCTCGGAGGGAGAGGCAATCTATTTCAATATGTGATTCCTCATTTCCTAAGCTATCCTCTTGTTGGGCCTTACAGTCCATATCTCTTCAAGTTACTTGATATATACTTCTTCCTTGTACCACTCCTCACAAGAGGCTGAAAAGTTGGTGTATTTTAAAGTTCCTTAACCAGTGAGATCAATGCCTAAACATTTTCTGAAAGAGTTTCATAGTATGTAAATGGTCAATACGAGCTTACTACTTTATACTAAAGTTGAGGAAGTTTGGGGACTGCGGGTGGGTTGTTGCCATTTCAAAGTGAGGTAATCTAGGCTGCAAATTGGAACTGTTTACATGCTTTAGCTTTAACGAAATATAACTTTTCTTGCAGTTTAAAAGAAGGCAAGTACTTTTGCTTCTGTATGTTGTCAGAGATCCATTCTTTAGGAGATATACAAGGTATCCTCATTCTTTCAATATTTTTGTGGCTGCTGAGTTACTCCTTTCCTAAGGGAGATTTGAAATGTTGCAATGCACAGACCCTGTCTTGATGGATTAGAAAGGGGTCTCAAGCCAGTGCCTTTGTTTGGACCTTTGGGAGGTGATGTTGAAACCTTTTTTTTCAATTTGCAAAATATCATGAATGTCACCGATTAAATCTATTTGGTGTATTCTTTTCCAGGCAAGGTTATAGATTTTCTCAGTGACGTCCAAGCCCGCTATTGTTACACCTCTGGCTCATAGTTCAATTCTGTTTAAGGTGGTAATTGAGCTTCAAAACGAATCATCATAGGCAAACCTAAACAAGCATTAATCTTCGATTTCGTTGCTTACTAAATGAAGTTCAATGAGCTTACAGGATTCTCGGCTTGATGTTCTTCTGACTGAGGGGGCTAACAAAGTGCGCAAATTCGATCAAATTCAATTTTGCATTTCGACTTCAGTGAGAAGGCGTTTTGTCGCCTCTCTCTCTCTCTCTCTCTCTCTATGCCTGATATGCATGTCACACTCGCTTTCTTGTAGAATATTATCAAAGACAACTTTCTGGTATATGTAAAGCCAAAAAAGTTTATTCATTTTAATCCCTAAATGTCATGCTCGCATATGCTCCACGCACGCTCTACCTTCGCTATAATAGCATGTGTTGTATTCTTTTATGTATGGCCCAAAGATGTATGCTAAAAGAAACATTCATTTTTTTGATCGCAAAGCTTAATCTTTGATGTTGAAGTAGCACATCTCGATCAAAACATCAATCTTGTGTAATTGAAAGTGGAGTATGCAGAGCTCACATTTTTGTACACTCGGATTGTTGGAATATGATTCTAACCAGGTGTCTTCTTGTAACAAATGCATTGCAGGTATTGCATTTCAGATTTCAATGGCTTGAAAGTTGTTTTCATTGCTATGAAATCAGAAGCAATCTAGGGATCCGTGGCGCAATGGTAGCGCGTCTGACTCCAGATCAGAAGGTTGCGTGTTCGATTCACGTCGGGTTCATGATCTCTTTGCAAGATCTTTAAAGCCCCACAGTTCTAGACCCTTTTCCTTTCTTCTTCTTCTTTTCCTACATCTTAAACAAAACATAGAAAGCAAGATGATGTATTTGTTTGATGGCCTTTGAATGTCACTCCAGACATGATACGCTTCGTTCTCATGATTGTTGCACTGTTTTGCATGTTAGTCTGGAAGAGCATCGTCATGATCGTGAAAGGAATTATAGGCAGTGGGGGACATCAAACTGGCATGCAGATCAGGTGATTTAGAGGAGCATGTTTGAACTCCTGAACGTCTCAGACAATCTCATTGTCGAGGATCATCAACTGCAGATGAGCTTAGCCTTTCGTTTCTTTCTTTTTATTTTGGCTCTTTGATCCGATTTTGCTTCGCGTCTTCATCTTCGTCGACATATCCAGCTGCATCTAGCGTTCCGTGATGTCCCTCTTCTGATATATATCTGTCAGAAACCAAAAGGTGAAGTCAAAGCACCCTTAGAACCATGCATTACACAAGTTTTGCTATTTCCTAGACTAGCTTGGATACACACCTGATGATCGAAAGCATGCAAATGCGAAAAGGTTGCCATTGCCATCAACCTTACAAAAGAGTTGTATAATAGCCATCTTGTCGTTCATGTATTCCGATTCATGGACCTGGATCGTCAAAGAAGGGATAACGTTATGGAGTATAAACAATTGTCTTTATCTAAAGATGTATCCTAATATTAATGTATAAATAAGCTAGATGCAGTAGAGCATTACCTTTCTTTCTATTTGGTTTGTGAGGCAAATAGTCAGTCGTTGGACACCAAACCTTCAAACGGAGATCCAATTATACTACATAGCTAGCTAGGTATTAGAAGCTTAGTAGACTCATTCTTTCTCGACAGTATAGTCGAAACTATAGGCTACCAAGGAAGCATCCATAACACTAATTGAGAGCCGCTAATGCACATTCTCCCTCCCTCTGAGCTCTAATTCTGGTTGCTTGAACACATCTAATGCAAGCATCTCCATATATAACATATAGTTGAGACAACTACCACATTTTAACTAGGAAAAGGAGACTCACTAATGATTCCAGGTGCCAATTGATTGAATGATAAAAAGTATCATCAAATGGTCACAGATTGTCCATATCCTTCTTGGTTAAGGAAGAGAGGGAAGATAACCTTATGCTTTGCAAATGGGCCAAACACAAGGGATCAATGTTTTTTTTCTTTGCTTGGGATGAAGAAATGTCATCATCACAACATCATGCTAGAGCTTGATGATGCTAAAATTCAGTCACACATGCCTGATGACAATCTTCACTTTGAAAGATGTTTGGAACTTTAGGATGTATAAAAATGTCAGTAGATTGAATGTATTAACTAGATATGAAGACTAGAGTGTTCACATTATTAAAATTAAAAGCTAGGGGTTTGTTAAAATAAAGAAAAGCTTACAATGGAGAAAAACATAAGTTATTAAAAAGCAAGGAAAATAAAAGGCTTATAACATACTCATATAGACACCAAAATTAGTAATCAAATATGAATTAGAAAGCAAGCTAGGTGTGATTTAGTTTTGGAGCTTTACAGCGAATACTCTAGCCATAAGAAAATGCGGAATTATAAGTTAGGTTATATATATTTAAGAATAACTTCTTGAATTCTAATTCCTAATCCTATTTATTAAACTATGATTTTTTTATTTCAAATTAAAGCATCTAGATTTGTAAAACACAAGAATACAAACTTCCTAGATGTTGGACGTTTTTTCATTTAGTCCACATTAATATATGTTACCTATTTATTATTCATGATATCTTTAATATATATGGCTTATATCATTTAATAAGTATTGTATTATATTAATTTAGATATTTTTTATTAAAATAGAAAAATTTGGTGGGAGTCATATCACCACTTGTTTTTATAATATTTGGTGGGAGTCATTGTTTTAAATCTAATTATATTAAGATGTTATTTTAATCATTTATTAACACACAATTTAAGAGGAAGGGATAATATACAAGTAGTCATGCGTAAATAATCCCTAGTAAAAAGAAAAAAAAAGAAGAAAAATAGACACTACATAGATATAACTTGAGCCATATCAAAGAGTCTAAAAAAGAGGTTATATAATTTGTTATAAAAGTATTGTAACAATTATTAAAGCTTGAGCAATCATAAAAATAGCGATAAAGAACTAGTAACCTAGTTTAATAATTAAAAAATAGAACAATTGTAAAATTATTTGAGTTAAATAATAATGATTAATAAAATATATTATCATACTAACAATAAATAGATTATCTTGAAATATGGTCCACCGTTGAGTCACACAGACTAACAATGAATACCAATATATTTAACTATTTAATCAATGAGATTACTAGTCGAAAATTAATCTAAATTAAACTCATAGTTTATAGGGATATAATTCTAACAATAAGGAGTCAACTTGCCAAGAGTAACCGAAAAGAACAACACACGAGCCTCTCATTTGAGACTCATATTTAAATTAGAATATATATCTGCAAACAAATATTATTATAAAAGTATATAATAGAAATTATAAGTGTATGTTTTGGGTTTGGTATGCCCTATAGTTATGAATTGATTAATTCTATTAATTTAACTTGTCAACGTAAAAAAGTGAGAAAGATAATTCAAATAAGATATAGTGACATAAGATATATAATTACAAAGGCTTGAACCTAAATGTCACAATACAATGACATAAGAATATATATAATAAGTAAAGACATAATGTTAAACCATTTTGATATATGAACATATATATATATATATATACATGAATATAATATCTTGATATACACTTATGAAATTTTTTAATTTTCGTTTAAATAATTTAGTGTATGTACCTTCCCTTCACTCACTGTATAAATACTTATCATCTCCTTGTATCTTGACAAATGATTTAAAGCTAGTCATACAATGAATTTAATATAAATCATTGGCACATTAATCTAATATTCTTATTTTATCTTATCTTGTCTCCTCAATTTTTATCTCTATCTTAATTCTCTATTATGCTTCCCAGTTTCTTGAGTTCCTGACCTCATATTCACTTCCAACTTCTAGAGTTCCTCGTCTTATTAGTTCTTATTGCTCGTAGCCTTGTCATCCGTGCGTCATCGTAATTTGTGTCTGTGACAGTTTAAATCCCTTCCACCAGAGGCATTACGCCATCTTCATTATTGCCTTTGCCTTTGTTTCTAGTGAAACTATAGTCACCGATCTTTGCTCCTAAAGTCACCATTGTTGTCATCATTGATTCTAAAGAATCATTATTACTTTAGTTCCAATCATTGTTTCAAGAGATCACGTCACCATTGCCTTGGTCATAGTCATTGCTTCTAGAAATGTTTTTTCATTAATATTATCTTTATTGCCTCCTCTTTGACATCATTATCTTCAACCTATCATTGTTGCCAACAACATTACCTCGCCCAATTTTTATTGTTGTCAATACTTAGACATTACATGGTCTTTCATTATCGTCATTGTTGCACCTTCTGTGTCAATATCATTCTCATCATCCAAGTCAAGTACTTACCAGCTTGCAACTTTGTTGTTAGTTGATGATTTTGGCCGAAAGGATTAATTTCGATGGCTCACCATGATAATTTATGTTCATTTGTGTTCAAGTCTCAGTGAAAACTACACATGGTTGTTCATGTCCATTGATATTTTATTTCTAGTGTGAACTACTGATGGCTTCTTTTAATCAATTTACTTTAATTTGCTACGTTAGCTCACCATTACACCACAGTGCTTTCGAAAAGGAAGCCCTCACCAATAAATGTTACAATATATATATATATATATATATATTAGTGAGAATTGAACTTACTACGTTATGTCAAGAAAGCATTATGCTAAATATGCTAAATCATTTTGATATAAAGATTTATACAAATAATATACTTAATCTAAATATGGTCTCATGGTAAATACTTAATAAAAAAGGTTCCAAAATTTTCTTCTAAATATTCTAATGTATGTACCTAAGGCTATAATTTAAATATTTCTAACATCTGTGATCCCTAACAAAGGATTTAATGCCAGTTATTAATATATCAATCTAATTCTTTCATTTCATTCTATCTTATGTCTATCTCTGTCTTCATGCTTAGGTGTCGTTTTTAGTTTCGTGAGTTCCTAGCCTCACCGTTATTGGTTTCTCGAGTTTCAACCTTGTCAATTCTAATTCTAAGGTCATAACATTGTCATTTATAATTGTACGCCACCTAGTCTATGATTATTATGTTTATGACAGTTCTTCAATATATAACAAAAGGATGTACACCCACAAACCACTATATAAAATAGGGTGGTTATAATTGTAGTATTATGACCCTTTACAATTCAAGAATGTATCTGGACTTATACCCGGGACTATATCCGCGTTGATACCCAGGCTCAAAATTCAAGTTCATAGTTGGGACTGTGTCTAGGTTTGTATCCCTGTTG
>JBBBWG010003937.1:8455-22509 GCA_037176905.1 Azolla pinnata
TCTAATGTCGTCAAAGTCTAAGGGGCCCTCCATAATGTCACTTGGCCATTCTTGCACTCGAGCAAGCAAGCAATGCATATCTTCCCATAACACTGCATGAGTTTGAGGAGCTTTAAGATGCAGCAACCAAAGAGGGAGCTGCCCAAGCTAAAGGAACAGCAAGAGCAGGAGTGCTTGAGCTAAAGTAGCTCCATGCGCTCGAGCGACCAAGCAATGTGTATCTTCCCATAACACTACATGAGTTTGAGGAGCTTTAAGATGCAGCAACCAAAGAGGGAGCTGCCCAAGCTAAAGGAACAGCAACAGCAGGAGTGCTTGAGCTAAATAAAGTAGCTCCATGAAGAGAACCGAATCGCAGACACTGAAGGAGCAACAAGAGTGCGGCACAGGAGGACTATAGCCAAAAGAAACATAACTTCGTATGCAATAGACTGGCCGAAAAGTTGTGCTTGAGGGGGAATGTTAAAGTTGGCAATCCCAAATTTAGGTCGGTAAACTTGTAAAAAAGAATCTAGCTTGTCAAGATTTATGTGGGAAAAGGAGCCCGTGACACATTTATGGACCAAGCATTATCAGTCAACACCACCCTCTTCCTCTTTGACAGTTTAATTTGGCCCATATTTTGTTCTTTTAAATATGAAATGCACACTTCTCATGGTTTTTGTAGCTGCAAGGCAATTTCTAGTCCGATAACGCTCACCCTATAGATATACATGCATACATACATACATACATATTCAAAGGAATAATGTATATATTTATACTATGTATCCTAAAAGTTGTAAGATGAGCATCGATAATACTAAACACAACATTTCTCTTCTCTTTTGAAGTTACAGCCCGTGAGTTCTACAAATTAAGAGTTGAGACCTTATTCCAACTTACTTCGAGATAGCTAATTATTGAATTTGATATAATTAGCTTAAGCTCATGATACATTATAAGTCAGAGTACTAGAGTTGTACTCTGTGGCATTAAGCATGTTCTTAAACCATAGGGCTGAGAGCCTTCGGTGTCGATTTAATTCTTCGTCCACATAAATTATGCCAAACCGATATGTGAAACCAAAGATTAGTTCGAAGCCATCGATAAGAGACCATATGTATAATCCCAAGACATTCGACCCATTCCTAAACATCAAAGTAAAGGCATCAATTCATGTTCAAAGCATATTTACATATTTCTAATATTTAAGATTTTCTCACAAACATAAGCAAATGATTTTAGGTGGCCATATGATGATCAGTAGAATTTGCAAAGAATTATAATCACCTTATCCCAACAATCAAGGAGTTCATATAGGATGAGTAGAAGTTAATGCGGTCGATGTCACTAATGCTTGCATTGAATCCAAAGCCTGGAATGTCCCAATCAATACCACAAGAAACTAATAAGAGAACATGTAATTAGTCCAATCTAATCATGATCTTCAACGAAAGAATTAGAAGGGAATTGAGGAAAAGTGGCGATGGAGTCATTTTCTTATGATCATTTTGTGTCAATGCAATAAGTTGGGAGTTGGCCAGTTAAATATGGTAGGTTGGTTCAAGGGTTCATATAAATGAAATTGCAGCGTTATAATTACCCAAAGCCGCAATGTAAATGGGGAAGTTGTCATAAGTGTGCCTCCAGTACTCGACGATCTTCTCCATGCACCACGGCACAGCATAGTCTCCATCATATGCACCAATTGCTTCACCGTCTCTATAGCCTAGATAGTTAAGGTCAAGGGCGACAAGGACAAAAAATATCAAGGTCAAAGTCAAGGTACAATATTCTAGTTGTAAAGCGTGTACTCACTCGTAAGCACGACATCCATGTCTCGCCAATATCCCTCAGCATATTCATCGTCATCATCGGCATCATCGTCATCGTCATCATCATCACCAGACTCTGGTGTGGTGCAATAGTGAGCAGTGATGGCATTAAGGCCGACGAAATCGACGGAGCCCTTGATAAGCTCCGACTCCTCGGGCGTGAACTCAGGCAGACGCGACCCGACAATCTCTCTCATTACCGTGGGGTAAATGCCTCTGAGGAGGGGCTCCATGAACCACCCAACGGTGAATTGCGTAACGCGCTCCGAGGCCTCCAGGTCGGCAGTGGAGTTAGTGAGGGGCTCATGCCAGCGGAACCACAGCACCATCCCGATCTCACCCTGCACAAGTACTCAGGTCGGGGGAATTTAACACTCGAGCAATCTGGAAGTGGGTGAGGTTCTTGTGATCATTGTAAACAATAATTTGGTGAGAAGAACCCAAAATGTTATATCGTTATATCCTTTTAATGTGTGCGTGGCTCATGCCAGCGGAACCACAGCACCATCCCGATCTCACCCTGCACAAGTACTCAGGTCGGGGGAATTTAACACTCGAGCAATCTGGAAGTGGGTGAGGTTCTTGTGATCATTGTAAACAATAATTTGGTGAGAAGAACCCAAAATGTTATATCGTCATATCCTTTTAATGTGTGCGTGCATGTGTGTACTATACTCTATTAAACAGAACAAGTGAATAGAGATGCAGATAAGGATTTTGGGGACAAATTACGGGCGCAGAGTAGTTGGAGTATGCGGTGCGGTAGAGGTGCACGGCGGACGCGTGGGCGAGGAGCAGGTGATGGGCGGCAATATACGGCTCCGTCGACGAGTTGCCAGAGCTGCAGTTGAAGTAGTAATGGCCGGGTGCGCCTCTCAAGATGCCGGGGCTGCAACGCCCGGGCGCGGCCCACGTCGCCGCGTAGCCCCACGCTATGAAGTCATTCGCCTCGTCAAACGTCGCCCACTTCTTCACCCGATCCCCGAACGCCGCGAAGCACACGCCCGCATAGTACACAAAGTCCTCTCTACGTGTTTACAAAGGGCGCAACAACATCGCACACAATCACATCGCATTCAATGTATCGACCCCGACTCCACTTATAGATCGATCTCATGAGCTAGCTCTCATTCCAATGATAATGATGATGATGATGATGATGCCAACACACTATGCCACGGGTTTCCGATTCATTAATGCGCAATACATACATGAACAAGCGGCTTAACAAGCCTCCGTAGCTCTCCTCCAGACTCTGCGGCATGTCTTGCTCGTACAACGTCACCATCGGCTCGATACCTGCATATCATGTTTCGACCATTGATCGCCTCTCCACATTTGATGATTCATCATCGGGAATATGCAACAAGTTCACAAGCAGCTGAATTGAGGTTGCTATATTTGATCATCTGCTGAATATAAACCTGGGAATTAAGGAGCATCTATTAAGATGATCGCAAGTCGACGTACCAGCGTCGAGGAGTGCATCGATCACGTCGTTGTAATAGTCGATGCCCGCTTGATTCACCGCACTACCAGCCCTCCCATCTGCCACCAACATTTGCAATATCGCACTGACTAATCTATGGTAATTACACTCATGATTGTTTAATTAATCAAGCATAATCATCGATCAACATCATCATCATCATCAGCAGCAGCAGCAGCAGCACTACTACTTATCATGGAGAGTAATTAAATCCTCGAGCTCGTCGATGCACATCTGGTTACAGCTAACTATTACGAGGAATTTAGATTAAACATTAAAGCAAATTATATATTGTGCTGCTAATGCAGCTGCCAGCAGATCAGTACATATAAGATGAATATCCAGCTTCCACTCATCCTAATTCTAATTACTAATTATGAGATTATAGAGCACAATCAATCACGATAATTAAATGCTTTGAAGATCATAGTTGCATACTAGGACATAGGAGTGTCCGAAGAGGATCCAAAAGTTATAATCAATATAGTACCTGGAACAACTCGCGTCCATGCAATGGAGAATCTATAGGAATCGAACCCGATGTCGACCATCGATTGAATATCCTCCTACATTACATGAACAAAACCACGATCCCACACATATTACATATGTTCATACATACATATGCACATTGGAATTAGCAGGCATAACATTGATAGATGCATGGATCAGCAGAGAGATTAATTACACGGTAACGATGGTATTGATCACCACCATCAGCCGGAGTTGTACTGTCGGACACCGTAGCGCTGCCGTTCCTTTCTACTCTTGTAATTATATGCATTGATCCGTTAGTAACCAGAATACATTATACCATAGTTCGTATTATAATCATTCCGAGGAATCTTTCTATCTATCATCTATCTATCAGTACATACATACATTCATATATATACATATATATATCAACGAATTGATCTTAAGATAATTCTTGTATACACCAGATCATACGTACCTTCTCGTGCAAACGCATCCCAGATGCTGGGGCTCTTGCCGTCCGCAAAGGCAGCGCCTTCATGCTGCACATGCAATATATGCTCAGTACTAGGGTCTGGATCAGGATTGTATATAGAAACTAAGGCATGATACCTACGCAAGCATTCATACTCAATATACACAAGAGAGAATATTAGTATATGGATGTGTATAATATATATAGAATATTGTTAGACTTGGGAAATATATATAAGGATTCTAACATACATTTGATCGTATGAGTCTAGTGTGTGTACTGTGATGCAGTGTAGTTACTAGTACCTTGACCGCCCAGGAGAGGGCACCGAATCTGAAGTTGTCGGGGAAGGCTCTCCGGTCAACGTAGGAGGAGGAGGAATTAGGATCGTTCAAATTGGGGAAGATTAAGCTGCCCATATCATTATTAACTAATTTAGTCGACGATGATGCTGACGACGACAATGATAATGACGATGACGACGATGACAACAACAATGACGACGACAACGAAGACAATGATGATGACAATGATGACGATGATGGCGACGCGGCAGCGGCTACTACCACATGAGCCAGTGTCCAGCAGCAGATCATCAACAACATCCTAATCCCGCAAGCTGGGAGCTGCTGTGGGTGGATCATCGACGCCATCGTCATCATGGCCACACCGCCAGCAAAAGAGGAAGAAGAAGAAGAAGATGATGATGATGATGATGATGGCTCCCGCATCTAACAAGCTCCTTTTAAGTTAAAGGGAAAATTACCACAAAATGCCCAACAAAGTTATAAATTACACTTTAATGTCCACCAAAACTAGAAATTACAAATTAATGCCTAGCTTTAAAAGTTAACCCTCGATTAACAGTAAATCCATGAATTGTGAGTTCAATTAACGTCAAATGAACTGATTGATTAATGCTCAATCACTTAATGAACACCAAATTAACGCGTTAATCAATGAATTGGATGCTACATTTACTAACTTTTATTGATCGAAAATTGTAAGGGGAAGTGACTAGGAACAAAATCATACTAGCGGAATCAATTGGGTGTTAATTTTTAGTGGGAATCAAATAAGGTTAGTCATCAATTTGTGATTTCTGATTTCAATTGGCATTAAAATGTAATTAATAATTTGGTTAGGCGTATTTTGGTGATTCTCCCTTAATTTAATGTCTTTGTTGTCATGGACTACCAATCCCACTCATTCCTTGTGCACTTACGTACAGTAATTCCACTTATACTCGGAGTTAATTCGCGTAGACTTGGGCCCTCATGTTCATCGTCGGCAGATTGTCACCACCCAGTAAAGTTGTATTCCAACGACTGAATCTCGAGAAATTTTCAGGTTATATTCTATATTATATGTATGTACATCCATATGCAATCTATGCACATCATGCGCATCTATGATCCATCTACGCCTGTATGTAACACTGTAACTCTCTCTTGCTCGATAGGAGTGAAAGTATGTCAGTGCTTATGCTTTCGAGGCACCGCCATTGCCATTGTTGCCGTGCATGACTGAAAGTACGTTAGTGCTTATCCTTTCGAGGCACTGCCATTGCCATTGTTGCTGTGGTCATGCAACATAACTGCAAATCATGTGTAATTTCCGGTAAAAAGGCTACATTGTCGACATTTTCAAGATCATGAGCTTTCTAAGGAATGCAACCGTCCAGATCACATGCTCTATTTCACAACACAATTTTCTTGCTGCTTCTACGACATGGAGAAAGCTGCTTTTCCCACGCATTGCACGACAGCATCGCTCAGAAACCACCACAAAACACGCAAGCTTGGTTTCATTTCAATCAAATAATTAAACACAATTTAAGGTCCACCGATGCCAATTCTGGGGGAGAAACTGCACTAGAAAAGAGTTTACCACCACCAATCTAAGACTCTTCCATCAAGTACCGGTGCAAAATCCTCTAGTCCACACAACAGACTTTCATTGCTAACTATGAGCACCAAAGTCATGCTCAATCCTGACAGTTTGGATATGCACCAAAAGCACATCCTGAGTTCTTGGCAGAGATTTTCGCATACAAGAATATCCCCTTCAAGAGCTAATCAGAATTTCCTGACCAATCTTAAAATCCAAAACAATCAGAAGGACTTCAAAAATAAATGAATTTCAGATGGATGAGCATCCTTTCACAAAGATACAAATTACTTTGATGTCAACAAACGCACAAAGATAAGACGCAAGAGACTTGATCCGTTCCAACAAACAAATGTGAGTAAACAATCAGACCATACATGGATCTTTTCAATGTGCACACCAATCCATTTTTGTGTTCCCACATGTTTTTCTGCACATGGTATCGGGGGTGTAAAGCTTCCACGATTCTTTGTTTAAATTTTGTCAAGGGCTCAATGAAAAATAGATGAAAATCACATCAAGTGTTTGGAGATTTTTTGCAGTTTGGTGTTGTGACCCAATGTTATGTCTCACCTCCCCTTGGTCGCATCTCTTCGTCCTTTACCCAAACAAACACATGTCAGTCATATGTCTAGATGACAAAGCCAAAATCATTTGTTCTCTCATCAATCTACAGTCTAAGGAGGCATTGTGATTTCAACTGATTTCTCGACCACAAATCTCAGAGGCAACGACAACTCTGGCAGCCTCTAGTGGCTCAATGGAGAAGTTTTCAGCAGCAGCCTACTCCTCGGCAACCTCTGATACCATCTTTGAAACTGTCTCGCTTGCCATAACAACCTCCTCCTTGGCAATCGACCCCACAACTCCAGAAGCATTTGATACCATTTCTGATAGCTCGATGCTAGCACTGGTATTACACTCGGCTTCCCCCTCCGTGACAGTAAAAACAGCCGCATCGTCAGCATTGGACACCACTTCAGGGATTCCAACCCTATTATTACCACTTATCACCTCTTCAACAATCTCCTTGCCATTAGCCTCCGCTGCTGCATCAGACATTGTATCTACAACCTCCTTCACTGCCTCTGCTTTTGCCAAGTCGGTATCAATGGCCATCTGAGACTCCTCGGCAGCCATTGTTGCTTTGGACTCCATTGCTGCTTCGGACATTGCAGCACTAGTTGCAGCAGTATCCACAGCCTCCTTCACCACTTCTCCTGCTGCCAAGTCGGTATCAATGGCCATCTCAGACTCCTCAGCAGCCATTGCTGCTTTGGATTCCATTGCTGCTTCAGAAATTGCAGCAGTATCCACAGCCTCCTTCACTGCCTCTGCTGTGGTTGCGTCAGTATCAATGGCCATCTCAGACTCCTCGGCAGCCATTGCTGCTTTGGACTCGGCCTCAACTCGGGCTGCATTTGCTCGAGCCTCTGCTTCTGCTGCCATACGTGCCTCTTCCTCTGCCCGTGCCTCTTCCTTGGCCCGTGCCACAGCTGCATCTCGCTCGCGGATAAGAGACTTCCAGTTCTCTCGTTCCACAATCAAGTTCTCATACCTCAGTTGAAGTTTTCTTTCATAATCATTTTGTTGCTGCACAGATGCCTGTAGGCTCTCGATGCGAGCAGGTGCCGCATATTGCTCCTGGATGTGTAGTGCACGGAATGACTCGAACTCTGTTGCTAATGTGTCCATCTCTTTGAACGTCGACTCAATCTGTCCCCACAAATTCTCTGCCCTTACCTGACGAAAATGGCAAAAAGAACAGGGATCACCTCATTGATTAAAGATTTATTACCAAAAAAATGGGACTCTCAACAGAAGTTATAATTTGCCATCCTGGAGCACCTCCCAGAAAATACAATTACAACACATCAAATAGGCCAAAATACAATTCTGACACATCACAATGGGCATCAGGTGACAATGCTTCAAGATATGGAAGGGAGATCTAAAACGCCTTTGGAATATCATGGAGTACACATGTTTCTGCCATTGTCGCGTGGAGAATAGAGCGCCAGAAACATTAAAAGAAAGGAAAAACGGATCATAAAAGACACATGCTGATACAATCTAGGACTGAAGGGCAGAAAACAAATATATCAGAAGTCATGTCATCTATTTTGAGACCAAAGACAGATGCCCACCACCCAATGACAATCACATTCTGTGTCAAAGAAAGACAGCACGAATTCCCACATGATTTCTAGATTCACAGAAAAGCCTCCAGTTCTTTAATGCAAAAATTAATGCAAGCAACTGTAATGTGTTGTATACATGTTATATACATGTCTACATCTATGATTTTTAGATGTCCATAATACACATTGCTGTCTGTCCATGTATACATGTACATGGATGTATGTGTGTTACCAGAGGAGCAATCTTCATCTGTCCCCATTATATAGAAACTTGATTTTAGATATAGTTCCAATCTCGAAACCCCTAGAGCTAGACCAATACACAGTTTCCTGCCAAAGCCTTGATAAAACAGAAACAAAACAACTGCAATATGATAGAAGATCAGACAAAAAATGCACTATAACACTCAAAATCTAGACAACAGTCTTTACGCTGCTTCTATCAGCCAAAACATGCATGTTTTATAGGACTATGATTCACATGCACGATCTCCTAAATGCTTGATAAGCTTCTGTAAAAAAATGTTTATCCAAAAATACCTGATAACCTTGCATGAGAACTTTCAGTTTCTGCTCTACTTTAGTTACTTTCTTAGTTTCGCCTTCCATATGTTTCTTGACAATCTCAAATTCATTTTGGAAAGCGGATAATTTGTCTGCCACACTTGCAACACTCGCAAGATTATACACTTGACGAGATGGAAAGTACATCATGTCTTCCAAAAGCGCATCCCTGGACTCATTGTAATCATCAACAGTTGCTTCTTGATGCCCCATGGCCAATCGCAAGAAAGCAGCTTCCTCTTCGATAATTTTCGCTGCCTGGTCAATAAAGGAAAACAGATTAATATTTCACTGGGAAATGCATTTTAGTAGACAAATTATTGGCTTTTGACATTACTTCCAGGCAGTCATGATAAAATGATCTTATAACTCACTTCTCGGAGTTCTTGATCCTCAAAATCGCCTAGTTCAGGAACATCTGTATGTGTAATACCATTAGCCGCACTTTTGTTCATTTTCTTCTTTCCCTCCAAGGGGTACTTAGCATTGTCATGCTCCAGAAGCACAATCATCTCTTTCTTTATCAACTCATCTGCTTGCTCCATGAAAGTAATGCCTTCCTCTTGAGTGACCCTCAGGGAGTTCTTCAATGCATCCACACATTGTTGAGGCGGTCGCGGAAGCTCTCGTTGAAGGACTTTAGACCTTTTCAGAAGCAGGGCAGCTTGCCTCGCTGCCTCATCAGCACGTTCTCTTGCAAGTTTATCTGACATGTCCTCCTCTATTACATCTGAAGCATCAGTTTCTTCACTTGGCAATTCAGGTACAACAATTTGATACTCATTTTTAGGTGCTGGCAGGTCTCCCAGACCAGCTCTAAGGCTCCTGCGAATCTCCGCTTGCCTTGCTTTTTCCTCTTTTTCACTCTCATAAGGAGTTTCTAGCCCCTCATTGATATGCAACTCATCCCTTATTGGCGTACCTTTCGGAGTTGCAAAGAAGGGAGCATCCTTATGAGGGGTCATTCTCACTAGAGGTGTCATTCCAACACCAACACCTGAGGGTGTCTGTCCTGGAGTGGCGATTGGATTTGGGGTCTGAATCTCTCTTTTCTTTGGGGTCACCCCCGAGAAATCTGATGGGTGCAATTCGGGGTTCTCACCACCAAGCAGAGGAGTTTGAATTTGTCTGAGCCGAGCAAGATTCTCAGCTTCCATCATAATAGCATCTCCTTTCCCTCCGGGAGTTCTAGCTGGGGTGCGTAAAGGTGTCATGCCCAATCGTGGGGTTTGCCCATAACTTGCTAGCAACATCTTTGTGGCTCCACTACCTTCCCCAAGCTCCTCATTCTCCAATAGTAAGTCGTTTGCATAGCCCATCTTTGCTATCTCCTCTAACTCTCGATCTGAGATCTGAGGAGGAGGAAGCATAAGCTTCGACCTTTTCCTCACAGCTTCAGGATCATTAAGCTTGTTTACCTGCATAACCATAGAGGGGGCATCTCGGCGTTCAGCAATCTTGTTCTTTGCAATATCCTGCTTCCGTAATTGAGCCTCGATATCAACTCTCCTTTTACCCTCTAGCTCCTCTATGGTTGTAGGAAAACGGGGCTGTTCGACCACACTTTCCTCTTTCGAAATGTCGAAAAAACCCGGTGGAGGTCTCTTTTCAAAGGGGATTTCAGCATTGTAGTTGATACCTCGTTGCTTCCTCCTCCTGTGTCTTGTATCAATACCTGCAGCTTTCAGCTCCCGCCGTTTTTGCAAGGAAGCGAGCCTTCTAGCCTCTTCAAGCTGCTTCTCTCTTGCTTTCCTCTTTGCCTTCTTACCTCTAGTATTTGCCAATCTAGCTCTAGCTTCAGACAACATTTCTTTCTCATCTTCATCCATATCAACAGGATCAGGACGAGCAGGTTTTGACTCAGGATTAGGGTCAATCTCTCCAGGCCTAAGCTTCCTCGGATCATCTGAAGGCTCATAATTCTCATCTTTCGCACATGCAGCATCGAGCAGTTTCTCATACCTCTCAAGACATTGGGCAGGTGTGCGTCCCACAATAGGCGCAATGGTTCTCCATTGCGTGGGCATTAGCTTTGCAAGATGTAAAAGCTTCTCATCCTCCTCCCGAGTCCATTCAGTCTGCGTGAGTTCCAATGGAGAAAAGCAAAACAAGAGCAAAATTTTGAAGAAAATAATTGCATACACAATAACTGATCTAGCATTAGATGTCGGAAGAATGGACTTTAGATTAAAGATGGCTAAAACAGCATGTATAGCCACACATCGATAGAGCAAACACATGATGTCCAGAGAAGAAAAATGCAACACACACACACACACAAAGAAAAAAAAGCCTATTGCAAAGTGCAAAAGCATTGATACGAAGAAAAAACCAGCACATTCAGACTAAACGAAAACAAAAAATGCTAAATTTAAACGGCATCCATACACATACACAAAAACTAAAACTAAAAAAATGGGTAAATACTTTCATGCATTGGCCGAAGCTAACCCAGGCAACATAAAGCAGTAGCAAATTAACATATGGAAAAGAAAACTGGATCTAGCGTCTCAAAAGAGAAAGAACAAGAGAGAGTATATATACACACAAATAGAGAGGATAATTTTGAAATGGAAAATGCAAGCATATCAATGAAGATACATTCAGCAAATTACATAGAAAATATATACATACACGGACCTGATCGATCACAACCAAAAAGCCAAAGTACATTGATGGCAGCAAAAGAAAAAATAAATAAAAGCATACAAAAGGCACATAGTAATGAAGGAAGATGGGCCAACAATTTCAAGAATAAAATTGAACTCAAAAAACATGTGAACTACGGCAGAAGATGAACACACAAAAGAATTGGAAAAGAAAATCTGCAGAGCTGATTGTGCACGGAGGCATGCAAAAACAAAAAACGAAAGAAGCTCAGCGCAAAGAAGCGGCGGAGAGAATTGGAGTACTGACCTTCTTGATGGATGGATCGAGCCACTCGTACCATCGAGCTTTGCACTGCTTGGCAGATTTGCGAACGAGGAGGGAAGAGATACGGGCCCACTGATTCTTCCCATACTTCATAACAGCAGCTTTCAGGATCTCATCCTCGGTGTTCTTCCAAACGCCTCCTTTGATCATGATCCTCATCTTGGCACGACTTTGGGGAGAGAAGAATGAGAGGAAACAGAGGCGGGAGTCAGGCGGAGGGAAGGTGAAAGGTGAGGATGGAGGGCGCAAGATCAGGGAGCAGCGGATGATCTTCGGCGAGGCAGAGGATGGGGGAGAATTAGGGTTAGGGTTTAAGCAGAGCGTGAAGTGAGTGAGTCAGTCAGGAACAGGGGAGGGAGGTGGAGGAGGAGGGAAGTGATGGAGAGAGACGGGAATGGTTGGTTTCACACTTGGCCGGCCCTTCGACCAAAACTAAACACAGAGGACACAGAGCAGCAACAACAGCAGCAACACAGACCAGCAACAACAGCAGCAACAGCTCCTTGTCGATCGATCGATCGATCGATTGACGATCGATCGATCGATCGATCGATCGACGACTCGCTGTGTCGCTCTAAACACAGCTCAAACTCTGCTCATGACTCGACCGAACAAGACAAGCGAATGCAGAAGAAGAAGACACAACCCAACCTGCAAGACGACGATCGAGAGGCTCACGTATGTTTTCACAAGGAGAGAGAGACCAGCAACAGCTCCCTGCCGATCGATCGATCGATCGATCGACGAGTCGCTGTGTCGAGCACGGCTCGACCTCTGCTGCCGACTCGACCGGACAAGACAAGCGAATGCAGAAGAAGACACAACCTGCAAGACAGAGATCGAGAGGCTCACATATGCTCAGCAGCCTCTTTGGAGTGGTGTTGTGTTTCCATCCATGCCGAAAATTCCCCAACTAGCTCATGGCTATCGGCAACAGCTCCCACTCAATCGACCAACGACTCCCTGTGTCAAACATAGCTTAGCTCTGCTAGCGACTCGACCGAACGAGACAAGCAAATGCAGAAGACACAACATACTGACAGAGATTGAGAGGCTCGCATATGCTTAGCAGCCTCTCTAGAGACCATTTGGTGTTGCACTTGTTATGTTTCCATCCAGGTTGAAAAGTCCCCAACTGGCTTATGCTGATGGCATCGTCAAGCACCCCCTGCCCTGCATTCATCAATGTCAAAAGCAAAATGCGTTGCGCTCCTTGTTGCCTAGCATCAATAGCAAGTTGCAACAACTTCCTATTGCCTGCCACAAGGCCTACAACAATCATAACTCACGAGACCCAATTACTGTTCAGATATAACCTATGTTGGTTGTTCCTCTGAATCTACGAGAATCCGGGTGTTTAATAGCTTAACCCTCCAAATGAAAGTCAATCAGAATCGACTCAATTCCAATGGAAATATCGCATGAAATTGCTTGGTCCCCCACAAGACACTCTTCATAAGTGCAACTATACTGGCTCTCTACAACAACAACAAATGATCAACAATGGAGCTCTTCAAACTCTTGCATGAAGAATATACGCTCGCATTCGTGCGTACGCTCATATATTAGTCACACACTAGATGCCAATGAATGAAATCTGTTTCTCGGCGATTCAAATATTGCGAAAAATTCGAGTTAAAACACTAGCTCAAAGAAATTTCAGATGCCACAAAGCTGATTACGATAAAATAGCAAACACCATCACAGAGAGTACACACGAATGAAGGGCTATGGATTGCTTAAGAGGTGATCTAAATCTCTGACAATGAATAAGAGTTACCCAAAAACTGCCAAAATGCTTTTGAGGATAGTGGTAGAAGAAACAAGGGTGGCTATATCTATCTATCCGATCCATCTACCACTCTATCTATCTAGATCCATATATAAATATATATATCTTTTGCATATATATCTATATATATGTTATTCCAATTAATAAGAGTAAACATCTAGCTAAACAGATCTTCCTCGGAAAAATTGTGGGGGTAAATTTATCTTCGACGGAAAGAATAAAAATGGGGGTTGATTTCTTCGACCAAACTAAACAGCGGAGACAGCCTCGGTTTTTACTGGTGCAGCTGCATGTTCCCCAACCTACAATAAGAAAAACACACAAATGCCTCACCAATGTCAAGGACTTCCATAAAAAATCTCTTTGTTGTGGGTCTCCATCAAAAGTAAATAAAACCTTTGCAGACTTGAAAAGCTCGTCCAATACTTCTGACAACGTTGGGTGTGCATGAACTGCAAACTTGATATTCTACAAC
>JBBBWG010003958.1:4376-18105 GCA_037176905.1 Azolla pinnata
TCGCCATCGCCATCGCCATCGCCATCGCCGTCGCCATCGCCGTCGCCGTGGTCTGTGAGTGAATCCGGTTGCAGAAGCTGAGACAGTCATGGAGGCCGTCATCACAGTGGCGGAGCTGCTGCGCCATCGCCATCGCTCGCCTCTCTCTTCGCATGTTCCCTCCCATCGTCATCGCTCTCAGACTCCGCCACCACCACCACCACCACCACTACCACCATCGTCATCATCACCATCATCATCATCATCATCAGCAGCAGCAGCATCAGCGCTCTCGTCAGCGCTCTCGTCACAGCCAAGCTCTTCGAAGGTCTCTCTCAAAAGGAAGCTGACACAGGAGGTAAGAAAAACGAGGACCTGATTTATTCCAGCAATTTTCTTGTTTTTTCTTGTTTGGTATTCCGTCGTAGACGAGAACGCAGTCTTTCCGGAATCTATCCCTCAAGTACTTTGAAATGCAGGGTATTCTTCAGCCGCCTAGGATTTAAAACCCTCCATTGTGTTTTTGCTAACCTGGTTGTCAAATCTTAACTTTTCTGATGATGTAAGCAAAACCTGCAGTTTTTGTTAGAATGATTGTAAAAAACGATTCACACTTGAGACGAAGTCTAGCACACTATTGCCGATTCATTTTTATTCATTGCTCCATCAGTTTCTTTTGCATCAAATTTCAACCGTAAATAAGATATCAGGCTTCCAAACATTTCTTCAAGTAATTCAATCCCAGGATTTTCACCTAGCACACCAAAACTTAAAATTTTTTTGATAGGATAATTAAAGCCTGAACGTTTTGGGTTAGAAGAACCTCACTTTTTGTTAAAATGATGATCAAATCCTAATATTTTTTTGATGAGTTTGGCGTATTCTATGCCATGTTTCACCGTGCTATGCAGAATCAGACACCCCTGTCAAAAGAAAATCTTCTGGATTTGTTGGAGAATCCATCAGTGCTTGTTGGCCGGATCCAGCTTTGGAACTGCAGTTTTTACTCTTCATCACAATGCTCATATTTGGATTGCCTTGCCTTCTCTGATGATTCTGATACCATATGCTGTGTTCTGCGAGAGATCAATCCTCAGATTCTCGGAAAACTTGTAAGGATAAATTCGTGGTCTTTTATCCCGAAAAGAGGAGAAAGAGGAAGAAAAGTTAAAGATAAAGAGAACAAAGAAGAAAAAGGAAAGGCCAGAGGGGGAGGATGTTTGGAAGTTAGGGATTTTGAAATAATGGAGGAAATGTGCTCATCTAGACAATCAATATATCTAAATCATGAATTGGCTTCTTTGCCAAACATTGTAATGGAAACACCTCCTACGAAGCAGTATAAGAGCACCGGAAAAAATCGAATAGGTGTTGCTGGATGTGTTACGTTCATTGGTCCTCCTTTTGCTATTCCTTATGGAGAAATCAGAGGAATAAATAATGCGTCTCCGAAAGTAGAGATGATGAATGGATCAAATGTGTCTGATCAGTGCTTCACAAATATGGCTTCATTGAAAGGTATAATCAAGAACTTCACCTAATACTCACCTAGAACTTTGAATTGTTTATTAACAATTTATCTCAATATTGAAAGCTTTTGCTTTCTAATTTTGGAGATAAAACACACCTTTCGTTAAATTTTTCTGTAGAGAAGATTCCTCAATAGTTCAAATGCATACATAATTTTGTTTCAATACAAGCCATGGATATGTTAACCAGCAAGAATGATGATATTCCAATTTCAGTTAACTGGAGTTTGTTTCTCGGATAGTGTTGTCGATACTTAAAATATATTAGAAGCTTGGTCATTAATGATGTCCAAAGTATGCTAAAATTGGGTCTTTTCTATTAACTATTGCTGCAGGTACTACAGAGGATCAGAGAAATAAGGGCGCTGATGCATCAAAAGTGTACAATGCACCGCTTCTTAGTTTCCTTGTAGGCTTAACTGCTTGTAATCACACACCTAGCTGTATAACTTCAGGAGGGTGTACCCTAAGTGCAACCAATTGCACAAACCCTAAAAATCTGACAAACCAAGTAGCCTACATTTACTTTTCGGGCTCTCCAGCAGCTTGGCGCCCGATACTATTGGCTTTGTCAGGCAGGTGTGTTTCTATATCTGGTTTAAGGAGGAAAATTCTTGTTACTGGGAAGGATCGAACACAATATAGCACTTATGCAGCTACTAGGTCTAGCTTCATATCTTCATTATCAATGGATTTAGCTGTAAATATGCAGAGGTCTGACAAAAACAGTTGCTCACGGGAACATAAACTCCAACAGAATGTGTGTCAGGGTAAGGGCTTGATATCATATATTGGAGTAGTGACGGACATGTTCATGAAAGGAAGGTTACTAGAGCTGGATGGTTGCATCTGGCTTCTCTTAATTCATCAGCCACTTTCTCAAGTACACGGTCTTCGAGTTGGAGCAACCGTAAGAATCAGTGCTTAGTTGCATCTATTTCTTTTTCCCATGTATTAGTGTGAGCTTACATGTACTTTGTGTAAGAATGCATAAGGATGATGGGTGGTGAAATGGTGAGTCGGTTCTCATACTTCTTTATGGGTCGTTTGTTGGGCTAATTTCTCTATAATCTTTGCTGGTACCCATCAAGATTATGTGGAAAGGGTATGTGTTCTAAAATTTAAGCCTCTGGTTGATGAGTTAGACTATGCAATGATGTTTAATGTTATTATTATGTTGGTGAAATGGGTATCAGAATCAGTATGAAAGGATTCATCCTCCACAAAAAAATGCTATTTTGGTGGATATGCTTGATTGGAAAGGTCCTTATTGACCTACTCCTTTCATTTACTTTTTCCTGATCTTATTGTGGTGTCCTATGATATTTATTTTTGGCTGATTTCTTGCCTCATTGACTCTTCTTGTGACATGAACTGTAATAATCACAATTAAAGTTTATGGAACTTTGAGAATGGTATAGAGTGTCTTATTGTACTTCTCAACATTAAATCTGGTATAGGTTGCTGCCCATTATGTTCACTTTCTCAGATTGAGGAGTTGTTTCGAGTGCTCTTTCTTGATGGCAAGCTGCTCGATATCTCATGTAGTGGTCACTCGTTTTTCTCCTTTCAAAACTTTGTAAGATATGTATTTGCTGCTTCTTTGTTTCTATTCGGGCATTGGATGTAAGCTAATGGCAATGGCTGAGAGTAACTAATTTGCTTGGCTCCAAGTGGATTTAAAATTATAAAGCTTAGGCCTGAGGTACTTTATGCTGAGCTGCTTAATGGCTCTTGCTATTAAAATTATGCATTATATCAATCTATTGATAAATTTAGTGGCTCAAGCCACTCAAGCTTGGATCCTGGAGGATTTATGTGATAAGCTATTTAGCATACATACAACATTCAACAATTAGGAGCAAACTTTGTTAAGGATATCCTAAAGTATAAGAGTTCTGCTTGCGAGTCTTGAGAATGGATATGAATCTATCAAGAGTTACTTGTAAAAATATATAGGAAGATCTATAAGAGCTATTTAGTACTGTACAATCTAGGTGCTGTGGAATGTTATCCATCACACTTATCTTTGATGGTATATTTTACTCTTTAACTCATTCAATAAATGCTTTCAGATATGCAGAAAAATGGTGCTTACAAAGCACCCTTGGTCGCTTCATTGAGTCACTATCCTTCCTATCTGCATTCAGGTAGAAATCTATTTCAATCCTTGTTTCTGTAATAAATGTTTAATAACTTGTATAAAGCATAAAAAATCAATATTTGTAGGGCCGTACAGATAATTATAAGCCTCAAATTGAAATTTGAAAGTTTCAACTCTGGGAGAGAAATGTTTTGCTCAACAAAGGTATGTTTAACATCCTTTGGCTTTATTCATCTATGTGGTGTTTGGTTTAGAGTTGGTAAATTGTTATGCAAGCATAACAGGTCATACAATACTAGGAAAACAAAAGTACATCAGAATGTATATTAGACTACATAAGGAAAAGGACGTGGGAGAAGGTTTGTTGTTTGTACTAGTTTGTTGTTTGTACTAGTTATATATGAATATGAGATTTTTATGTTTCTGTTTTCTACCCTCTATCTGCTCACTTGAGGAATCACCATATTATCATTTTGCAATGATATGGTAATTTCCTTCACTGAGGCTAGGGTCCTGGAGTCCCCAGTTCCAATCCTTGTGATGCACATCCATGTTGATAGATTTGTTTACTGTACAGATAATAAGAAATACAGTTACTTAGTTACAATTGGGAAAGACACAAAATCATGATATGATAAATGCTTTTTGTGCTACCCCCTACCAGCTGGGTGGAAGATGGCCATTTTACTAAGGTTCATGTTGGAAATCCTATATACCTTGGAACTATTGGAAATCCATGATCAAATGCTAGATCAAACTATATGGCTTAATCCAAGTTTCAAATTTAAGTAGACCAGCAAAGAGAAATGGATGTGGCTCAGTCAGACAGGCAGGTCTTTTTGATTAGGTTTGCTATTATGGAAACTGTAGCTGAAGAAGGAAGAAAGAAAATCAGCATGTAAATAACAGTTCCAAAGGCTGTTGTCATTATTGTATGGTACATTACGGACCTCTGGTTTTCTCATTAAGGAGTGAAGCACAACACTAGAAAATGGCATGTGCTGATTTGGGGTGCTTTTCTTGTTATGACTTATATCCACAAAAAAGTACTTGATATCAGCACCTATGCCATCAAAACGATTGCCTTAAGAAGATACGCTCACCAATGCTATATTGGAATGTAGTGATGCTTCCATTACAATGGTATTAATCCAAATGGTCTACCATCAACCCAACACACCTTGGGAACACTGTCAGAATCGAAAATACTAGTCTGCTAAACTGGTCGTGCATTTCTGAATGAAATAGTTTTAATCAGATTCCCAATGCCACTGTAAAAGGTGCTGCATTATGGCAGATGATGTTTGCCCACATTGAAGTATATGAAGACAGTCCCATAAGAAGGCAAAATGCTGGACCCCAGAGGAGCTAATGGAAGACCGAGACAGTTACGATCATAAGGACCATTCATGGTAAATATCAAGAGAAATAGAGATAATTGGTTGAACTATTCTTGCACCATTGCCACTTCTCCCTCTGTTAAAGATCCATCACGGGCCATATTTGTGGGGCTGTTACCACAATATTTGGAATAGTTCACAGGAGAGGGGCCTAATTTGCGATGAACATAGACATTGCTGCAAATGAACTCCATCATCACACCAACAGTGATGGGTCTATCTTTAATTCAAAGACCCATCCATCTTCGAGAGCTTTTTGAAGGAAGAACTTCATTTAAACGCACTTACATTACATGATGGTACAGTTGTATGAACTTCACATAGGGCCTTTTCTATCTTATAGATAGTACAGTTTCACTCTTTCAATACACAATTACTTTATCACTGTATAGATTCTTGTAAACTTTTTGTCTATAATTAATTTAGAACTCGCTCATGAGGGATTTGCATAATTCATAGGCCGTCAAGTGGTAGTAGAAACAATGGTAGTAAAACCTAGGGAAGCTGGCATATTGTTTTAAAATTTTTTATAATTTTTTGATTCATGCTACAATAACTTTTCTTTATTATTTGTGCTCTCAGAGCAGGAGTATTGCAGAAAATTATATCAGAAGCATATTTAGCTTTGGTACCTCTCAGTTTCGCGTGAGTCCTTCTCTGCAAATATATACATATTGCATATCATTGCAACAAACCTAAGAAGGGTGTGAATCCATAGCTTTTTTTTTCTGTAATTAATTTAGTTTTTGTTTTCTTACAGGATGTTCTCACGGAATTCTTCTCTCACCGCATATCATGCAGGCTGTCTAGATCAGATTATGATCACTTTACATTGCAGGTGTTGGATTTAAACAAACAATACACTATCTGTATTTATCGGTCGAGGTTCAATATTCTATAATGCTTCATTACATGCTACCTTTTTTTCTGATTTGAAGTTTCATTATTGATCATCAAAGACAATAAGAAACTCCCTGAAAACCATAAAGAGATTCTATTATAAATAGACGTATTGTGAACCTTAGAATGGGTGTAACAAGAACAGCATTTTTTGAAGCTAGCTTGGTTTCTGTAAGTATTGGGGGCTCATAAAACCTGGAAGCCATGAAATTTGCGTACATGTGTAAGGTTGTTTTGTTTTAAATGTTTCACGTTGCTGAAAATGGTGTCACGAAGCCCCATTTTTCTGACTGCAGGTTCCACCAATCAATAATTTTTGCAAACAGATTCGTGTTATGTGTTGTGAAGAAAACTCATTTGTATGGAAACAAGAAAAGAGAAGTTTTCAAAGGAAAATTAGCTCAACAGAAGTGCAAGACAATTTCATCAGAAGGGTCGTATCCAGTGACATGTTGGGTATTGCTTTACTTGGCTTTCTACAGGTATATTTATGATTCTCTTCTATATCAAGCGTTGAGGCTACGGTAAAATGGATTAATAAATTATGATCGGTATTACTATATTTTATAATTGCATTGGTGCATTTTACGTAGTGTCATCTTTCGTTGCAGTTCTCTCAGGTTACAGGAAGACTTCAGCTGTTTGATTCAACAGGAGCAATAGATGTGGTTATTCCGGATCTCGAAACTGCACAATGCTTTCAGGAAGCATGCCAGGTTTGAACTTATTTTCTCAACCAGATTCAGATGTGCAGCTCACTGTTGATAGGGAATGTTTCAAGCAAGATATTTATACATCTTTTATTGAAAATTTTAGATGCTAAAAGATGAAGGTAATGTATTTTGTTTTTCATGGATGATAACGCACTATTTTGCTTGAATGAAGGAATTTATAATTAAAGATGATAAAGAGTGGTAAACTTAAACTTCTTACACCCAGAGATACTGAAGATGTGAGTTAAAGTCTCTTGTATCTATCTTTTAACTTTGGGATTTTTTAGAGGATTCCTGGTGAGTTACGTGAAGTGTAAAAAGCTGGCTAGTAGAACATGGGTACTGGACAGTTCAAAGTAGAGGTGCTTAGCATGGTATCACTCTCTTATGATATAGACAAAAGTACTGCATTTGAAAGAGCAAAGAGGGAGAGATCCTGAGATCCTCATTAGGCCAAAATTCACATTTTGCGTTTTTGTAGCTCTTCTCTCTGTTATTATCGACTTTGAGCATGCAGAATTTTTTTTATGATGTTTTCGGTCTGGAGAGTGATTGCTGGAAGGCTGTTTTAAACTGATATTAATGCAAAGAGGCTAGATGAATAGTTATTTCTGCATAAAATAATGTAGTGTCTGACTCTACTACCTATTCTTGCAGCTTCTTTGGTTGCTACGCTTCGAATATAGTAGCTGTTGCCAAAGTGTTTATATGCTCATAAAACGACTGCAAGAATCTTTGGGCTGTTTTTGTTTATCTAGTTACACTTAGTTTTATCTTCTGAGGAAAGATCTTACGAGCTTCTATAGTTTAGTGAGGTTCTCTTAGGCTTAGGCTTGGTGGTTGTGTTGCCGTCTGGGAAATCGGCGTACTCTAAAGCTTTAAATGTACATTCACTGTGGCTTTTGGGAAACATATCAGGTTAAAAATGGGAAATTGATACGTAGTCTTCTTGAACAATGCAGGTTACAGTTTATGATCTCGTCATTGAGGGCTATGTGAAGCCATCTACTTCTGAAAATGCTCGCCCCAACCACTTTCCTATGGCATGGAATAATATTTTCAAAGGATCAGGAGGCGATATAGAAGTTTTTACTTCAGTTTCATTCTTCTTGATTTTTCAAATCAAGGATGTTTACTTCATGCAACATATGAAGCATATTAAGCTCAGTAGAAGCTGTCATCAAGAGGGACAAATAGCAGACAATGATAGAAGCTATGCATGCAACTTCTATATGTTTCTTGTCTTGCATAAGTATCCAGTGAGGATCAAGGTAATCTTCGTGGCTTCAATAACGGAGTTTGCTTCTGTTTCACCATTCTGATAAATTGCTCTGGATAAAGTCTTCTGATAAATTGACAGAGGAAGCCAGTATAAGCTTTTGTCTCGAGGCAATCAGAATTCCTTACACCCTGTGCATTCTACATCAGCTCAAGGATTGCAAAGAAATGCACGATCTACAGGGCTGCTCTGTCCTTTGCAGTGTTTCTAGACTGTGCCAGTTGAAACAAAGGTCAACAGTTCCTGGCATGTTGAAGAGAGCAGTAGATCAGAAAGAGCACACAGGAGCATATGGCTATATACATTCTGATGCTATACTGAAAAAGGAAGAAACAAGCAGCAGACCTACATTTAGAAGGGTGCTACTTCAGTTCAGGAATAGGGATATCGAATTTCATGAGGTAGACTTTCATGTTATGATGAGGGACTGGCTGTGGGGTGTTACATGCTAGTCTTCATAGTTGACTTCTTTCCTTCCAGGGTATAAAGATAGGTCAATATTATCTTATGGATTCCTTTCCAGCTAGTGTGGTGGTGACACTGAATACAAGAAGTCGGTTTTTGAGTGTGATGGTTGAATATACGTCTGAGGTTCAGGTATTTACGGCCAAATATGCTACCATGCCATGTCATAATGTCTGGAAATCATGAACTAAATACTTGCATAAGTCTCAGGTGAACATTGTTTATCTTTGGTTTATCAAATGTATTTATAGCTATGCTAAATGGTATCACACATCTCTTGGTTGTCAAACATCAAGGACAGTTGGGTTCCCATCTTGCATTTCATATGATTGATCATCTGAACCCTTTTGGTGGCTATGTATGGATTTTATCAATGATATAGCTCATATTTTGTGATCAGGGTTCTTAGTCCCCATTAGACTAAATTGTATAAGGAATTGATAGAGATATATGAAAATGTTCTTCAAAAAGGTTAGCTGCTAACAATCTTTGATGAATCTGTAGAACTCCCAGGCTCCAGTAATGCTTTACTATTGTCTCTCTTTCCAGATGGTGCTGTAAATGATTGATTGACTTGGATGATTCTACTTGCACAAGATCAGCTCTATTTGTACTGAACATTTATCCAGAGAAATAGAGTTTAGGTGGACATTTGTAATAAATTGTAGCTAGAGTCCTATTAATCTATTATTTTCTGATCTCTCTTGCAGATGCCACCCTCAGAAACAGCCAAGCTGCCACTGTTTGATATTATTTTGAGGGTGCCACTACCTTTTAAGCAGGGTTTTAATTCGGTCCTAGAAGATGCAAGGAAACATCTCTCTCCAGTTCTGTCCGTGGGTGAGCTACTCAACCAAAGAATTTGTCAAGGTGCAATATTGTATAATAATCAAGAGAACCTAGAGCAATCTGGACTGTCAAAGGGTTCTTTGATTTCGTTTATTGGCATGATTGAACGAATTCAGCCATTTACATTTGTTAATGGTGGTCGTTTGACAAGGACTAACCAGACAAACTCTTGTAAGCTGGTCCTAGTGAAGGACTTGGATAACTCGTGTCTGGTATGGGCTTATATCATACAACTGTGCTGGCATTTTATTTCTATATATGTTCTGAGAATTCAATGTTTATACAGGTAAAAGTTAAATTTGACCCAGATCATGATTTTCTTCCTCCTGGATTTGGGCCAACGGCTGTTGTTTCTCTGCATAGAGCTCTTTTACAGCTGTAAGCTATGCCTTCCCCTGAAATTTTCAAACATTTGATCCATATTTCCTTCCTCATGGTTGATTATTTGCAGATCTTCTGATGGTGAAATGATTCTGAAGTGCATCTCTTCTACATTAGTTGTTGTTAACAGCATTTCGGTGGACAGCTATATGAAAGTGGATGAGATGTTGACCTTGCACAAAGCCACTGTTCCTACACGTAAAATGGAGATACATTCAGTGGAGTGCACTAAGATTGATTCTATGCTTCGATCTGATTGCAATATTTCTCTGCCCAAGTTGCTTAAACTTCGATGCAAGGTAGGTGTACTTCCGTTCTTTTGTGTCCTTTACTTCTTTGGAAAACTCCTGGTAAAGAAAAATGAAATGCAGTGTGCTTCTTTTCATAATGGCAAACTTAGCAACTACTCGTTTAATGTCGGGTGTCATAGTTGAGCTTCAATTTGATGCGTACTTCTCTGTTCACATTTACAAGAAAAAGAGATAAATAAGTATCGAATTACAGGTGTGTACATAATGGGAAAAGGGGAAAGATTATCATTAGTATTCGGTGACTGTTCTCAAATCAAAGCGTTAAAATATTTAGCTCATTAGTTGTTAAAGAACATGTATTCGAACTGTAACATGAAAATGTTCCACATGTTCTATCTATTTACTGTTTCTAAGTTTCTCTGTTTTTAATAAGTACTACGTTTCTTACGAATATAAATAAAATAAAACAGAAAGGAATGCGTGTTTTAAAGATTTAAAAGTTAGCATATGTATCCTAGACGAAAGCAAACTTATTGTGAAATTGAAGTGTTGAGAAAATATAGTATTTGTGATGAGGTGCCTCAACAGGTGAGATTGGGCATGGGTTATAGATTTTCAATACCATCAAATGGTTAATGGTTTTTATAGCAATTCACCAGATATCATTTCTGGCCATATTCAGTTTTTGCTGTTGTTTTTACAGTGACGTCCTTGTAATCATCTCTCACTTTCAGTCTTATAATTGGCAGGTGGTGTCTATAGAGTGGATTGTTCTAGAAAAAAAGAATCTGGATAATATCTCGGTGCATTCTGACAGCACAGGACATCAAAGCATAAACTATAGAGTTTCATATATGTTCTTTAGTATAGGTATGTTCCAATTGCTTATCTTTTCTCTCATAGCTGCTACCATATTCTGCTCTAGAAAGGAAATATAACGAGGAATAAATGATAATAAATCTTCCAGATCAATTGAAATTTCAACGTCCTTGTTTACCAGCATAATATGGTATTTCATGTTTTGTAGGAATGAAGGTATAAGATTTAGCTAAGATGAGTAATGGATTAATTTCATCATCACAGTAGAAGATGCTTTCCATTACTTTTTCAATATGTTGGTTGTACCTATACTGGGGGCTTGAGATATTAAGTATGGGCAATCAAAACTTTCTTCACTTATTGTTGCTGTTTTGCTGGCATAGAACTCACCATTTGTGGTCCCGTCACCTGTTCAGTGTGAGTCTGAGTAAATTTTGATTTAGCTTCCAAGTGTCCTCCCCTCCCTCATTTTGGACAAGGAGATTTTGGTAAAAAATCTTACCAAGGAATCCCTCTGTGGTTTAGGATACACCTAGTGAGTTGTCTCAAAGAACATATACTGCCCCAAACTCACAGCCACAATCAGTCCATGGAATGACCAATCCACAAAGAGAGGCTGATTGATGGAAGCAAATGAACAAGAGATCATTGATAGGGAGAATTATCCACAATTATCCATCTTGATGTTTCGTCAGGAGTTCTGCAGATTTTCCCGTGTGATTGCTGGCATTTCTTCTGGCTATCCTTCTGTACTTTAAAGTTTTCAGTATTTCTAGGGAAACATTTTCATCGGCTTTGCTTGGGGTGATGCATGATTTTCTTCCCATATTTTGTGTTTCTATTTCAAGTAACTTACAGAGATTTGGCCTTAATTCAATGGATGAATAAAAAGAGCAGACGTGTCTTTATTTAGATGATGGCTCTGGAGTAACAAAATGTTGGGCAAAAGATGATGTGGCAGCAGGCTTACTAAACTTACCAGTACGGATTGACCTGTCTCTTGAAAACAGCATTTCATCTGAAAGCATTATCAATGCTAGACATCTGAATCTCCTACTCAAGAAGTATGGCATGATCATAGTCCATGGACATTGTTTTTCCAATGACCGGATTGTGTTTCATGTCGGCGAAGCTCAAACTTTAGATGTTGAAGAGCACAAATTCTTGTATGCTCTCGTTAGAACTGCATGCCATCAAGGCCCCATGGTGAGTCTTCCCGTGTCAACTCTTTTTTCAATGCTTACAAGAAATGGATCTCATAAATTCTATCTTATGTGATGATTTAGGAAATTATCGCCGAATGCTGCGAACCAGGAACAAGCAGCATTAGCCTCAAAGGTTGGAGTAATAATACTGATATGCCTCTTCTTCAGGCCAAGACAGTGAATACCATGAGTTCTGAAATATATTTGAGTGTGATATGCGAGGAGCTTTCTGAAACGTTGAAGACACGATGACTAAATTACGCAGTGGATTCTCTCCAGCTGCCTGTTTCAGTGGTTTCTTCTCATCATAATAAAGACGGGAGCATGGTCGAGATCCTAAATTCCGACCAAAGTAGAGTGTGGTGTGGGATTTACATGAAGATTCTGGGCATTTCATACTCCACAAGCCGTTCTCATAAGGTTTTTTTAGGCATTCTGACAGCCATTGGAGCTTGTGATGTGTTCTACTCTCACAGAGAACACAGTGAAAATCACCATAGTATGGCTGAATGCGAGGATATCAACCCGCTTCTGGCATATTAGTACATTGAGAATTTAACAGGGTCTAATTGTAAAGAATTTTACTAGTTCATCATGTGCAGGTTACAGATCAAAAGCGTAAAATGTTGTGCGCTTGTAAATGTGAACATTACAGCTCTCGTAGCAAGTGCATTGTATTAATGCCAGGTTTGGTAAGCACATGCCAAATAGCATCTAAAATCTGGTAAATGAAATCAACGACAGAGCAAGTTAGAATTACTCGTCGCTCCTAAATTTGGCTCTAATGTCAAGAAATCAAAATAGTCTTGACATACAAGCAATCACCAGGTTGTTCACTAAAATGCAAACCTTGTAAATCATGGACATAATGTAGCGTGTGCTCAATCAACAGGACAGCAGTGTTAGAATTGCACTGTTAATAAGCTCAAGAAGCCATATTAAAACATGTATGTGGAGATCAGGATCAATGTAATCCTGTCCTGAGCTCAAAGAACACAATCAAGATGAGTAGGAGAAAAACTCTTTGTCAAGGGTTGCCCCACTCCTGTAGCTGGTTATATGGGAAATGTAAATGAAATCACATAAAAGGGCAGACATGTCTGTGGAGATCAAGATCAATCATTCCTTTTCTGAGCTCATAAAAAAAAACCAAAAAAGAATCAAGACAAGTGGTACACTCCAGGAGAAAAACTCTTGTCAAGGGATGCTCTCCTCTCCTGTAACTGGCTATATATAATGGAAGTATAAAAGGAAACCACATGAAAGAAAAGGACATGTTTTTGCTTCTCTGACCTCAAAACAACAATCAAGATGAATAATAACACTCCAGGGAGAAAAACTCTTGTCAAAGGATTGCTCTCCTCTCCTGTAACTGGCTATATATATATAATGGACGTGTAAAAAGAAACCACATGAAGAAAAAAAGACATGTATGTATGTTTTTCCTTCTCTGAGCTCAAAACAACAATCAAGATGAATAACAACACTCCAGGGAGAAAAGCTCTTGTCAAAGGATGCTCTCCTCTCCTGTATCTGGACTATATAGGAAGTGTAAAAAGAAACCACATCAAAAAGAAAAGACAGGAATGTTTTCCTTCTCGGAGCTCAAAAAAAAACCAATCAAGATGATGAATACACTCTAGGGCCCTCTCTGCTAGCTGGTTTACATGGAAGTGTGCAAAAGAGAAAAAAAAATCTGTGCGAGGGGATGGGGGATACATATGCCTTTTCTCCGGCAACGCTAGCAAAAGCAACGCGACAACGGATCCTATCAAAGCAAAGAGTATACAAAGAGTATATGGATCCTATCAACGCGACAACGGATCCTATCAAAGCAAAGAGTATACAAAGAGTA
>JBBBWG010003969.1:0-30505 GCA_037176905.1 Azolla pinnata
ATGCATGTATATATGCATATATAGATGAATATGATCTATCTTATCTCCATATACAAATGAATATGATTGTATATACTAATGAATATGTAGGTATGGATGCTATATACAAGCGGAAATAGATGCGGTAGATTCGCGTATATGCTCGTGTATATACGCACGGCTATACCCACGTATATACGCACAAAAATACCCGCATATATACGCACAGAAATACCCGCGTATATACTCGCAGTAAATTTGCGGTAAATTCGCAGTAAAATTTGTGGTAAATTTCGTGGTAAATTTGCGGTAAATTCGCGGTAAATTTGCAGTAAATTTTGCGGTAAATTCGCGGTAAATGCGCGGTAATTGCGCGGTAAAATTCGCGTAGAATTCGCAGTAAATTCGCGGTAAATTCGCAGTAAAATTCGCGTGAAGGTCGCGGCAATGTCACGGAAAAGGCGCGGCAATGTCGCGGCAAAATTTCGCGGCAAACCAGAATGTCGTTTACCGCAACTTTGCCGTGACTTTTTTTTAACCTTCTGCTGAACAAATTTCGCGGCAAATCTCGCGGCAAACTGATAATTACGTTGTAGTGATGCAGCTACAATATACAACACGTGATGCTGCATGCAACCTCCCTGTTCCTGCATGTGGCCTTCCCTACCCCTTGATGCCATATTTGGCTCGATGAATTGTCGATGGTTCAAGAAGATGATCCTACCCAAATGAAAGATCTAGGATATGTGGAACCAAAGCCCATTAATGTAGAGCAATCGGATAGAACAACACAAAAATCATCTCAAGAAATTGCACTAGAAGAGGTAATAATAGGACTTAAGGAATTAACTTTGATTGTCGCTCAAGCGGTGGAAATGCAAAAGTCTAATGAAGAACTTCCATGAAAATCATTTGTGCGGAGATGCATATGGTGCAATAGTACTAAGCACGAGAGAATGGATTGTCTTGAATACGAGGATGCGGTCCGACGAAACATTGTCTACTTCCAAAATGGTAAAATTCATAGTACTTTCAACAATCAACTGCTTAATCCGAATTGGAGGAATGAGGAATGAAGAAGGTTATATATAGAAGATGTGAGAGCACAAGGTGTACAACAATCAAGCTACTACACGACTTCTGCGACAATCTGGGTGGATGAAGGAAAGAATGGTTCTGGCTTTTGGACTAATGCATTGAACAAAGTCGAAAAGCAAAAGGTTTGTATGGAGGATTTGGACCGTGGGAAGAAAGTAATGTAAATTATAGGGAACCCTATTCAGCAATTTTTAGCTATTGATTTAGTAGAAATGTATATGATTATCAGTGAGTTTTTTAATAACATATCGACTTCTTTCGACTAGGGAAATATGGTGGAAGCGCAGGTAGATACAAAATACAAGGTAGTATAGAAAAAGATAAAATCTGTCGCAACTCCTTTGCCAACAAGAAGTTTTGATGATATTTGACAGGTATCTGAAGAGCCGATTCTTAGGGACCCGAATCAGGTTGGACATTCTTTTAACAATGAAACAAAAAGGAAATTACAAGTTTTTATTTTCGAGAGAAAAAGAATGTTTCCGCGAGATGCTAGAGAGGCATGGGAAAGCCTTTGCCTTTGACCCATCAAAGATTTGGTGTGCCGGCCCAAAAGTTATAGCCCCAATGATTATTTTCACAACTTCTCACATTCCAGCCAATTCCGGTACTGAAGCCTCATATAACAAAGGTAATCGATTACTCAAGGAGAAGTTGAAAATGGGGATATTAGAACCTTTGAATGTGCCATATTCCAATCGATGGTTTACTATTCTAAAGAAAAACAGCTCACTGCGGTTTAGTCAAGATCTCCAACCCGTGAATAAGGTAACAATTTAGTATTCAGGGGTAGGACCAATGGTAGATTCATTTGCTGAAGCTTTTGTAGGGCAAGTGATCTACTCAATAGGTGACCTTTACTCTGGGTACGATCAGTTGTAGTTAACATTGGATAGTCAGGATATTACTACTATGAGGACACAGATCAGATGAGTTCATATGTGCAGCTTGCCTGAAGCAGCTACCAATTCAGTAGCCCATATGATTATTGCCATGCATAAAGTTCTAGTTGATTATATTCCTGATCTCACAATGCCATTTCTTGATGATGTTCCCATCAAGGGATGCTATGAAGAAGATTTTGTGCAGGCTAGAGGATGCACATCTAACATTTTCGGGGGGAAAGTCTATGTTTGGCAAACCAAAAATTGTGATTGTGGATCATTCGTTGGTCCATTTGGAAGAAGGCCGGCACAAACCAAAGTTGATGCAATACAAGCAATGAAGGATGAATGTGAGTCAGCGACGGAGGTTTGGCGATTCTTGGGAGCTTGTGTATTCTACCAAATTTGGATCCCACATTTCGCACATCTTGTAGATCGATTCTATCAACTGTTACGAAAGGGACAAAAATTTACGTCGTCACTTAAGCACTCTCGCTATGCAAAGACTCAAAGCTCATTTGAGGACTACCCCAGCTTTTTGAAAGGAAAATTATTCAGATGGGAAAAACATTTTTGTGACTGTTGAGACTTTTCCAACTAGAGTAGGCTGGGTGATTAATCAAGAAGATTTTGAAGGTAATCGGTATGTAGTTTAGTTTGGAGCTAAGATATTACAAGGCCATCAAAGGAAATATACTCAAATAAAGAGAGAAATGTGGAGAATTATTTCCGCAATCAAGGCCAATCATGATTGTTTAATAGGGATTGAAGTAGTGATAGAAACAGATTGTTTACCAATCTTAGGAATGATTTCAAGTTGCTCGTCGCTTGATATTACAATGTTAAGGTGGATAACATATGTTGAGTCAGTTAATCCAGAAGTTCGGCATTTTTTAGGGAAGAACAATGCCATGGAAGATATGCTTTCATGAGCAAGATTTGCAAACAAGTTAGACATGATGAACAAGGACGAGGAAATAGAAGATGACTTCTTCGTTCATACTCTTGACCGTGAAAATGAATCTACTGAATTCCATGAGGAAGAATATGAGCAAGAGCTTTCTCGAATTGGGAGGTTTTTACAAAGTCAGATTCCAGATCAACTTGGTCTTTTAATGAGTATAAGAGAATTCGAAAGAAGGCTTACAAGTTCTTCCTTAAAGATGGCTATCTATGGAAACAAGCAAGGATAAAAATTGAACGGCCTGCAAGAGTCAAGTTAAGAAGAAATGGTCAACAACAAAGAGTTATAAATGAATTCCATGATATCAAGTGGGCTGGTCACCGTGGTGTTTGGGCAACGTTCTCAAAGATCAAAGGAAGATATTGCTGGCAAGGTATGTACAAGTATATAGTTGATTTTGTGAGTACTTGTGTTAAATGCCAAATGTATTCCAAGATCAGATACAAGGATGGTCTTCACCCAACTTATTCATCGTCCATACACTTTAAGAGGATGGTTGACTTAATTTCAATGTCACTCGGTGTTGGAAAAGAAAAATACTTGGTGCTAACCCGAGAGGACCTTACGAATCAAGTGGAAGGTCGTGCCTTGAGAAGTAAGTCCACGAAGATAGTTTGTCGATTTTTGCTTGAAGATATAATGTGCAAGTATGTCTACATCGGCCAAGTGATTGCGGATCAAGAGGAGTTGAACTCTAAGGAAGCTCAATGTTTCTTCAAAAAAATGGTGTACGATTGTCCCTCACTAACACCTATAATCCAGAGGCAAATGAGAAGATCAAGCGAGGACATAGCTTGATTATAAGAGCAGTAATCAAGGCATGTGATGGGAAAGTTCGAGAATGGCCGAACTTATTACCATATGCTCTTTGGGCAGATCGAACTATACTCATAGCTCCATTACATGATTTATGTTGTAGAAGTTATGCTCGGTTAGAAGCCTATTATGCCAACAGAAGAAGACTTGATTACATGGGCTACACTTCCATGGGAAGATGAAATGAGTTGCGAAGATTTGCTTGCTATACGAATTCGTCAACTTGAGCAACGACTACGAGATGTGAGTGTTGCAACTAAAAGAGTACTTCAATATGCCCGGGAAAGAAACAAAGTTAACTTTGACAAAACCCATCGCTTGCAGCAAAGGAAGGTTAAAGAAGGCGATTGGCTATTAGTCTATGATAGTAGATTGGACCATCAACACAGTAGTCTTCGCAAATTTGCTAGGAGATGGTTTGGTCCATATGATGTGTGGAAAACATATGACAGTGGAACTTTACATTTGAAAGAGCTAGATGACATCATGCTACAAAATCTGGTGACAAGTAAAAGAGTGAAGATATTTAAGAAATGACAAGATTCTTCTCCATCTCTTACTTATGGTGACGAAGAAGTAAGAAAGGAAGGGATCACAAGCAAGGAGATAGAATATGAAGATGAAGTTAAAACTTAATTGATAACATGGTAACACTATTGAGTGTCAAAACATATGGAGTTCAAAGTACATCTCTTCCTAGATCCATGATAGGGATCAAACTAAGAAATTTTTGGTGGAAGCTATTATTTAAGTAGTAGTGGGTTTAATCATGATGAAAATAGGAAGATTAAAGGATCAAGAGGGGGTGATACCAAAACCTATACAATAGGAAGTTCACAGCATGTTGGGCACATCACGAAATTAGACGCACTAGTTTGGAGGGGGTGAGTGTCATGAAGTCAATCATTTCATGTAGAGAAACATATGATAGATATTATACCAAGATTCAAACATTCACCTACCATATGATGAGTCCAACACTTCAACTAAAGATACTCAAGTTTATTGATAAATATTTTTCCTATAATTATTGTAATAATTAGAAGTTTACATGTACTAGATTGGAAAGAATCCAATGTGTATGCCACATGGATCACATGTTTGGGCCTCCAACTTATATATAAGTTTAAGAGTAGGGAGAAAAAAAAAGGAAGTTCTATAGAAAAACTTAGAGTGCTTGTGAGGTGTTATCCAAATTCGATATGTAACCTTAACTTTTAGAGTTCAACTCCACTTCTTTGCAATCAAAACTACACTTTTCCAGTTTGGCATACAGACCATATTCTCTTAAGCGTTGGAGTACTTTCTGCACATGTATATCGTGCTCCGCCTTTGTTCTAGAGTAGGTAAGCAGATCATCTAGATAGATGATGAGGAATATATCTAGAAAATCTCGTAAAATGTCATTTTCCATATGTTAGAAGACGGCGGGAGCATTTGTAAACCCGAAAGGCATTACGGTATACTTGAAATGCCCATACCTAGAGTGAAATGCAATCTTCCACTCATCCACCGATCGAATACAGACAAGATTATATGCACCCCGTAGATCAATTTTGATAAAATGTTTTGCACCATCAATGCACTCTAAAAGACTAGGAATTAAAGGTAGAGCATACCTATTTCTTATTGTAACTTTATTTAATCGTCGATAATCCACGACCGAACAAAAGAAGCCGTCTTTTTTCTTCAAAAAAAAGATAGGAGCACCAGCTGGAGACTCTGAATGTCTAACAAGCCCACTTGCAAGATTCTCGTCAATGTATGGGCGAAGAACCTCAAGCTCTATTGGTGACAAATTGTAGATCGGTCCCCATTGTGGCTCTTTTCCTGGTTGTAGATCAAGGAGACAATCATATGGTCGATGTTTCGGAAGTACACCAACTTTGGCTTTGTCGAAGACATCAACATATTCTTGGTATTTTGCTTGAATGTAGATCTCTAACTTTCCTTCTGTACTGTCACTAGAAGGTGCAACTAATACATCAAATAACAAAACCTATTCTTTTGCTCCTACTTGGCGTAGTTGTTTTAGGGTGATGGTTGAAATCTGAAGAGGAGTAACTTGTTTGGTAGAGGGTGAGACTTGTTTGGTAGAGGGTGAGTTGGAAACACTATGCCTTTCTTGGGGAGGATCCTTGGTTCGAGTCTGGAGTACTAGCTTTCCTTCTGAATGGCACCGAATTTCTCGTCGTTTCCAATCAATTCTAGGGTTGTGGCGCTCGAACCATGGCAAGCCAAGGATTAGTAGGTGCTAGGGGCTACGAATTAGGTTGAAGGAAATGACACATCCTAAATCACCTAAGAGTATGTGTATTGGCTCTGACTCCTCTAATATTTTTCCAGAAGCTATGGGACATTCATCAATCACAACTAAAGAAACTAGGCAAGGAAGTTTATGCAAGGGTATTTAATGCTTTTGGGCAAAATCTCTATCCATGAAACAAGAATTGGCTCCGGTATCTAAGAGGGTTGGGACAGATAGATGACAACTTGGTGTCCTAACTTGTACTTGGGCTGAGAAAACCTTACTAACATTCTTAGAAGAGACGAAACCCACACTAAGCTTCACAGATCTAGGACTGTCCAACCAAACGGCTCCAATTTTGGCTGGACTTATTCGTTTGACTGGACCTCTTCTAATTAGCTTAAGACCTCAAACTTATTGGATAGAGGTGGATTACTAGAGTCACTAGTTGGCATAGTTTCTACAATTCTAGACTCATTTCTATTATCACAGTTAATGTAATGTACCTGACGACGTCTTGGACTGTGCGGGCAGTGAATGACAATATGTCCGGGACCTCCACAAAATAAGCATAGTCGATTTTCTCGACGACATTGTTTCTCTTCATCCGATAATGGTCCTCGACATCGGGTCATATCAATCTACATCGGTGTCGGGTTGTCCATTGGTGTTGGACTCCGTGTTTGTCATGGGGCTGGGATGGGGCCATATTGTTGCCTCCGAGATTTTGTCGTCACTGATGCGTAACTTGGTATAAATCGTGATCTTGTTTGCTGTTGTTGTTGTTGCTCGGACTGACGCTCAAAAAGTCGATTGTCACATCGTATTGCTCGACTGATAGCTTCTGTGAGGGATTTTGGATCTTCTAGGAAAGTAAGAAGCAAATCTTTTAGGTCTCCACGGAGACCCAAACGCTCCATGAAGGCTTGTTCATCCCAAGGAATATCACTTGCTATAAGACAAAAATTAGCTGCATATGTCGATGTTGGTTGATCCCCTTGCCACGGTGTGCGAATTTTATTGATTGTCGTCCTTACACTATCCATGTCCCCGAAACAAGCTTTAAACTCTTTGATAAATTCTTGAAAGTTGTTGAGTAGGGGAGAATTTTCTTCTAGCAATGGAGCAAACCATGACAATGCCATGCCAATCAATAAAGTGCCCACAACCCAACTCGAGAGGAATCCATCGGATATCGCGTGGGATGCATTTGAATTACCAACCACACTTGATTGATAAAACCCGAAAATGTGCTCTTGACCCATCAAATTTAGCTGAAAGGCTAATTTTGGGCTCCTTTATAACTCCTTGACCTTCGAATTTGACTTGTTGTACTACTACTATTGCCTACTCCAATTGTTGAACCCTTCGCGTCTATTGTCAGAAGCTCTTAGAGGACCCCCAACAGTTAGAGGAGCTTCGACCTATTAGCGCCAGAAGTAGTGATCGACCAACTACCATTGAAAAGAGACCTGCAGGCAAATGACCTTCTAGGTAGGCCATCCAACACCTTAGCTTTAACCCTAAAAGAACCCTAAATCCTCGGTAGCATCATATTTTTTTCAACACCAATTGACTTAACATGATTTTCCTTGCCCATGCATGGCAGATCAATGTGCCTTGCATTGCCCTAGAACGCAGGGCAGCAGAACCACATGTCGATGCACCACATCAACTTGCCATGCTAGGCCCACCCATCCATGGCAGGCTGATGCGCTGCATCGACCTCCCCTGCATTACCCTGGAATGCATGGCATGTCAATATTGTGCCGCATCGACTTGCAATGAGTTTCCCTAGAACGCAAGGTAGGTCGATGCACCGCATTGACCTGCCATGCTAGGCCCACCCATGCATGGTAGGTCGATGCAACGCATGGACCTCCCCTACATTACCATGGAATGCATGGCAGGTCGATGCACCGCTTCGACCAACCATGCTAGGCCCATCCATGCATGGCGGATCGATGCAACACATCAACCTGCCATGCTTTGGCCTACCTAAGATTGACCCGCGGTGCATTGCCCTTTAACATCGACCTGCCATGCGTTGGCCTACCTCGCATGTCAGAATGTATGCTCGATTAAATATTAATCACCATTTTAAATGATTTTTTTCTTTCCAATCATGAGAGGACATTAGGAGATAAGGCGGAAGTGGCAATTAAAAGAGTTAAACTCGCATTTAAAGGAAGTCCCATAGGCCTACAACCAAAAGAAATACACATCTCTACTGGTGATTCATCAAAGAGAGTGTTGTTTGAGGAGTTGATCCAGCCTCTTAGGCCATCTCAAAGACCTGTAGAATAATTTTTACATGGTCCAAAAGACATGACACCGTTTGAATGGTCCTTGCGTTATCAGGAGAAAGCTTCAAGGTTGATCTTGCTTTTAGGAAAGGTAACAGGAGATAGAGTTATCAAATATGGGCAGGTTTTTTTGTATGGGAGGGTTTTGCGCATCGACTATGAAGATGATAACTCTCTAAATCTGATTGTGAAAGTGGAAACTTCTAAGGGCAAACGCAATATAACTCTCTCACATAGCAAACTTGTTTTACCAACTTGTGAATCACCATAGCTTGGAGGAGTGTTGTCTAAATCAGATAATATTATTAGAACACTTCACCCCTTTATTTTGGGTCAAGGTGCTTTTGAAGAGTATTATTATAATACTGAAGACGATAAAGCTTTAGGTTCTCAATCACCATTGATGGAATCGCCTCTCCCAAGAATACCAAAGAAATCGAGGACTCAAAAGGTGTAAAACAAGCCCAAAAAGAAACAGAAGAAGAAAGAATCTTCTTCAGTTACAGATGAATCAAATAACAACATTTCAGCAATAGATCTCGCTACTCTTGGTGGTGAACTGTCGTTTGGAAGTATTTCTTCTGGATAGAATACCATTCGTTGGCAGATAATGAAGTCAAAGCTAGTAAAGAAAGGACATATATTTACTTTGCTAATCACACTTATCAACATGCCCCCAGTTGATCCAACTACAGGGCGAAGGCCATGAGAAATAAGGGAGCCTCATAACCTGTATGTGCAAAACTCGAAGAAGAAAATGAAGATAAACCCACAAGCAATTGTGGTTTCATGTTTAGTGATACTTGACCTAGTGCAATGTGGGGATGTGGATGATAATGATATCGTCAATCCCGAAAAATACTACTTTGTTATAGTTGGATCATATTCAAGTAAAGTAAGACAACAATTAATAAAGGAACATCCAATGACCTATTTCTTGAAGTATGCAGAATGCAAAATCTATGTTCGTTTATCTATAGATGAGACTAAACTATTCGTACGGGGTCACAATAATGATAATGATTATCAACAAAAGATGTCATTGATTAAAAGGATCATAATTTTTCACTATGAATATGTTAATGCATTGAGGTAGTATGGACCAAAGCTATACCCAAGCCTTTGTCGAAAGTGCTTGAATGAAGTTGGCATTGTGGTGGATGACTTAGTAAAATCATGTGGCCTTCGAAAGTATGAAATGTGGTTCTAGCTTGCTTTCAGAGATGGCATTATATGGGAGATATAAGACCTCATCTTCACGATGCGGGAATCCAAAGAAGTAAAAGGCCAAAAGGTAAAGAAAGGGAAGATTGACCCACAAGTCAAAGCAAAAGCAACGAAGAATAAGAAAGAAGAATTTACTATAGAAGTAATGGAAGGTATGAAACTAACACCTTGGAGATCCTTACAAGGAATCAAGGATGAAACACTCCTTGTATCAGTTTTATCCCAAGTGATATCAAAGGAACTTAGTCTTGATGACATGGTGCTTGAATTGTTTGAGTAAATTACATTGATTTTGATGTTTCATTCATTTGTTTAATATGTTTCTCATAATTTTGTTTGTGATATATTACAGTCACAAAGTTTACATAAAAATTCAAGAGGCTATGATGAAGAAACTAGATTGTTCTAGTTGGGAACAAGCCTAAGAGCAATATCCAGTAACTTCGTCATACAAATCGCTACAAGACTACTTTATGTTTTTCGAGATTGGGTAAGTATTACAACTTTGTATAAAAACTATTGAATCTTATTATTGGATTTCAATGATAACAATGATCATGGTTATTGAGCAGAAACCAAGTCGGGGGAAAAGAAACGTTGGGAAAATTGGTGATTGTCCAGAAGTATTCAATTTTCATATCGAAAGAGCACGACAAGAGAAGTCACGACTGTTGGCTAGATAGCTAGATGTGGACATATTTGGAGTTTTAAAATCATTTTCTCATCCCTCCGATAAGTTGCATCTCCTCTCATATGAAGTGTTTTGTGGTAATGTAGCTGAGATGTTGAAATTGTTGCCAAGCAAGGACTATACATAGCTAATGGCAGATATTCCATATGGCTGGTTCTTTTAACGATGAAGAGCCTTAGAAGTAATATGCCCAATTAGATAACATGGTCCAAGACTTTGCACAATTAACAACAGCTCCACTTTGGACAGTTTTGATCTTTTAATAGACGTGACCAAACATATTCTATTACAAAGGCTTTACGAAATACATGTCACGCGGTGGAGGGTCTAACATGGTAATTATTTTTACTGAATTGATTTAATTTTTGTTGTTTAAATTTAGTGAATTGTTCTAATGTCTTTAACTCCTGCTTTTTTACTAACTTTTGACTCTCTTGCAAGGTGAAATCTAGTGTAAATCGTGGTCTGTCTTTCTGATTTGTTAGTAACACTGGAATCTATTAGTGTGGGTTTTTATGAACAAATTAGCAAGAAACGATTTCGGAACACTGCAACGAAAATGGGTTGTCAAGTACATGTTTTTTCTCAGCAGCTACCAAAAAGTTAAGACATGTTGCAGGCGACAAATCTATTGTCAACCCATATCAAAGATCGCAAAGACTAATTATTCGATTTTTGGAACTGTTCTCAAATGTGGATAATTAAATTCTTGACCTTTTCTCTGGCACAAGTATTGTTATCTTATGATTGTTTGTTTTTGGGCTTACTTATTATATTGTGACTTGAATATTATCTGACTAATGAATTGTTAATATCATGTAGGAACAACACTTGCTTGTACCCTCAACAAGTTCAGAAGTTGTATTAGTCTAGAAATACATGAACCTCTTGTCAGTTTTGTTTCATAAGAATGCGGACCAATGGAATATGGGAGTGTCCTTATGCTGATGAAGAAGTTGGTGCAAAGCAGATTGGCAATACTAAACGGCTCCAAGCCGCCTCAAGAGAACCAATGCCACCCTTAGCTAATGAAGCGGGTGAATTTGGTGATCTTGAAGATGCACCCTCATGTCAACCATTGGGACGATGATAACGATGAACTTCAACAGCAAATATCTGACCATCCGGCCCTAACCAATATGGAGAATACAGTAGAAGATATTGATTTGTTATTGATGTAAAACAAAACCTTATACTCATGTATCAGATCACTCTTTATCTAACATCTGACTCTTTGTTTGAATTGTCTTCTTTTACCAAGTTTTATAGTTTCTGATATTTTGGTATTTTGAATCTAAAATAAGAATATGTAATTTTAAGCAAACTCATTCATGGCTATATTTGAAATTTCGGTAATGACTTTTGAAATGTGAACTTACATTAACTCGTTATTTTTATCTCAAATAGGCTTGAATATAAATGCTACCATCTCTACATGCATAACGTTTTTGTCTTATTTCTAGCATTTTTAAAGGTTCCTTCAAGAATGAATTGAGAAATCCTACAAATTTGTTAGTTTCACAATACATATTTCATTACCAACCTTTAAACATACATTAAATAATCTTTGAGCCTAGATTTTGTCTCTGAAAATGATCTCGTTAATAAATCTTTAAAGAGAATATGCAATATTGTTTGTTCTTTGCGCAAAAGTGTTCCTTATATATGTGCTACCAAGCATGCATAATACACATGTCATGCTTGGCACTTACTTAATGACTTTAAGGCTTGATTCCATATGTTGTCCATATTCTTCGAACCAAACATGGAGGCATAAACCCTATTTCTCTTTCACATGAGTCATTGTCAGCAGCTCTCGTACCACCATACCGCCCGATTTCGAATCATGTCTAATAATAGTATAGCCTGGGGAGGCGATGAACTAGTAATAGGAGCCAAAAGAGATGAAATGTTCACGCTCTCCAAACACCTACAAGTCAACCACCCTTGATAGTATTTTTATCTTTTGTGCCAAATAATGGTATAGCTAGTTAGCATAGATGGCATTCAACATTTAAACTGTTAGAATGGGAGGCACACTTGCAATGTAAAGATGGATATGGGATGGAATGTGAAGAATCATTGGCCAGGAAGATGATTTTTTATAAGTCTAACTGCCACTTCGGATACTTTAACACATGATAACGATGATGATTACGACACAATGTCGACTCCAAGCAAGACCTTCGCAAACACAATAGAGATTACCAAATGGGAATAGGTTGTGGTTGCTACTACACATTTCATCATTCTATACTTTTGGCATTGATATTATTGTACGTGCAACAATCGACTTCTGATGGGAACAATGATCCAAGACATGATATTCTTCATGTCTCCACGAGGGTCTCTACATCACACACATCAAAATTGCTAGGAGTCCCACACCAGAACCTCTTATCCAGCACAAACACGTGCTAGCGATTCTCACAACTCACACTGGCGATGCTCGTGTGGAGGATAAGGAGTTTCATAAAAGCATTGATATATGTGATGCACCCAAACTTCTATTCATGTCTTGTGTGAAGGGTAACCTTACGCGACGTGTTTTTAAGAAGTATCAAAAAGTTAAGCAGTTTGTCCTGTAATTTAGAAGTCAAATCATAGCTCATGCCTCTGATCATTCGACGCTTCCTCTCCACGACGCTCACGCCTATCCTCATCGGACTCGGCATCCAGACGACGAGCGCGGTTGTTATCATCGGTCTCACCCCCTACACGACTCTCATGCCTCTTCTCATCAGAGTGTTGCTCCTGTCGACACTCACGGCTCTCCTCATCAGACTCGGAATCATGAGGATGCTTGTGGCTCTCCTCATCGGACTCGGAATCCCAATGACCAAATCGGCCACGAGAATCTTCGCAATTGCGTCGACGTCCATGTTGACGCTCCTGTCCTACATTCTTAGAGTAACATCCCTCGTATTGTCCTCGTCAGGTTTTGTACGCCAACGGCATTCAAACTCGTCTTGGTCAATATTTGCAGCACGATAAGGAGAGTGGTCACGACAAGTATCCTCAATACGACGCCAATCATCACGAGAATCTGTGTTGATATCGTGATACAATCCTTCATCGTGGAAGCAACCTTCATCACGACAGCCGCGCCTTTCCTCACCGTCGATCGATCTCGCAATAGCTCCACTGCATGCCACCAGCATGATCTCTACCATGATGAATATCGTAGTGCGATTCGCCATGGTTATTACTTTTTTATCAGTAGCTTATCTTCTTAGGGAGACTAAGAATGACTACTCTATTCACCTTGATATATGTGCTACAAAGCATGCATAATACACATGTGACGCTTGACACTTACCTAACAACTCTTAGGGCTTGATTCAATATGTTGTCCATATTCTTTGAACCGCCCTTGGAGGCATAAACCCTATTTCTCTTTCACATGAGTCATCATAAACAGCTCTCTTATCACCATACTACCGGATTTCAAATCGTGTCTAGTAGTATAGCCTAGGGAGGTGATGAACTAGTAATAGAAGCCAAAACAGATGAAATGTCTGTGCTCTCTGAACACCTACAAGTCGGCCTCAACACCTCCGATGATATTTTTCATCCTTTGTGTTAAATAATGATATAGCTAGCCACTGTAGATGGCATTCAACATTCAAATTGTCAAAATAAGAGGCGAACTTACAATGCAAAGATGGATGCGAGAAGGAACGCTAGGAATTGTTGGCCAAGAAGTTGATTTTTTCTAAGTGCGACAAGGACTTCAAATACTTCAACACATGATAACGATAATGATTAGGATACAATGTTAACTCCACGCAAGACCTTCGCAAATACGACAGAGATCATCAAATGGGAATAGGTTGTAGTCACTGCTACACATTTCATCCTTCCATGCTTCTTGGATCGATATTATTGAAGGTGTAGGTAGCTCACTTGTACCCATGTCGAACGTCAAGATTAGAGGTGAACTTGATTGCTCACATGTCAAGATGTTTTACAATGGAAAATATCTTTATTGGAGAGAAAAAACTTTCTAAAGAAAACAAAATTTCAACTATCTTCCTATAGGATAGTGCAAATGAAGTGTCATAAAGTGCTTGGATAGTCCATGACATTGATCTTAAGGAAATATTTGACATTTTTTTTTTATGTACTTTGATTGCGAGAGTACCATAATCACGTTGACCTTGAGGGTGTGTGTTGGAGATTAAGCTCAACCTGGTACACAAACCCTAGTGATGCATATACAAACAAATGTTAATTTGAAATTATAATGTGAACATGTTGAAACTCGATCAAACATAATTGGTATTGCACAACCTAATGGGATTGCTAGGTAGTTAGGTTTAACATTAAGTTCACTATATGTAGTTAGATTTAATAATATTAAGTGGTGGGCATTCCAAACAAAATGTTACATGCCCCCGGTGGCCTCGTTCATATCAAAGTTGAATGACTCTCTATCTGTCTGAGGACAGAATGCACAGGTTGAAGTTCAATGTGCTCAAGGAATACTTACATAATCCTGAAGATGCTACATCTTGGCTTCCATTGACAGGTTAATGTGATGTATCCCGCTATAAGATATACTGCGATTGTACCAGGATTTACTAGTGCATGCATTAAGCACAGCAAGTGGCAAGAACAAAACCAGGGCATGCCACTAACTATGTGTCCGCTGAAGTAGGAGCAGTTCAATACTTTAATCTATTACGCACCAAGTCCCTTACGCCTGCAATAGTTACAACACGATGAGACCTTACAAGGCATTAACCATCACACATTCAACCTTTTATGATCAAAGATGAATTGCGACCATCCACATATATTGCAAAATGTGAAAGAAATAGAAACATACCTGACAACTTGGTTACAACTGAGGTGACCCCAAGTTCATGCTTCTAGCACAATCTGCAAGTCTCTGCATTGAAGGGCCATACTTGCAGAGAACTTCATAAGCTGCAAACCGAGCTACTCTTAATCCATCCACTCCATGAAGTTTCCCGCATCTCTCAATCATAGACAGAAATTGCTCTATTGCCTCAGCACTAGAAAATCTTGCTAGTGCTGAGCTATCATCCAGCGGATAAATGTCCACTAGATTCTTCGCTTTCAGAAGTTCATTTATAGCTGATTGTATTGACGATGGAGCAGTTCCACTTGTATATCCCCATAGAAGAGCTACTCGAGCACTAGGGTTATCAATTTGCTGGTCCACACTTACAGTAGCATTGACTTCGCGTCCTGTAGACAGATCAAGCACTAGAGGAACCAATGAGTTCAAGTATAACTTGTTCATGTGCTTTCTTATTCCCTTTTTACTCTTCATGTCCACAAGCTGTCTTATTTCGCTAGGATCAGTGTTTGTCACATCACATATGTGAGCAAACAGGCACCCTGCCATGTAAGCCTTATTTCCATTATCACAGACTTTGGGTTGCAATTGTTGTCTGCAAAGAAGACTCGTCAATTACGGGCATGATACGTTGTCTCTTTATAGTATTTGTTCACAAAAAAACATAGGGAAACTCCATACAATTCATCAAGACAACGAGCATGAAAGGTCCTAGAAATTATACCTCCCACTCTGAGTTTTGTTTGATGCCAGTACATCTGATGTTTGAGCTGCCAGTTTATAGCTTTTCTTGCCATGACCACAACATAATGTCGAGTACAAATCCTCTAGTGTACTTTCATTATCATTGTCCAAATGTATGATATTCCTAGCAAGATATTCTGTGTCGATGATGCAAGGGAAATTTTCAGTCAGCATGGATGAAAATTCCACGGCATTGAAAGGGAGAGGCTTGAAAAAGTTCTTGACGATATGAAGAAAATCTGCAAAATCCCAGATCTAAGCCATTGCAATAATTTCGACAAATCAAACTCAAGTACATAATGAGTCAGTTTACCAAGAATGCAATGATGGCCTATAACCACCTTCTTTGATTCCACAATGCAATCTATAACATGGCGTAAGCCTATAGATTCCAAAAGTTGCCTTTCTTTTTCCTTGCTTTCTCCTTGTTCCAGCTCTTCCTTATTAGAAAGGAAAGTGACGTTAAACCCAAGTCACTGAAGGTGAAACATGCAGACATAACGAGTGATGTGATACTTGAATTTCTCAAACAAAAACGTAGAGAGAGAGAGGAACGTTAATAAGAATACATAAATATGCAGATAACCAAACTACAAAGTTAGAAATATGTCAGATATCTAGCCTTAATTCATTTCATACAATCCAGGTACACTAACTGTTGGAGTGAGTCTCTACATTTAATAGAAACACTGAAGGTCAGATTGACTCATGAAGATGTAGCACTAAGTGTGAGGAAAAGCTTTGAAACATTTCATACATGAGACAGGTTTTTCAAGGTACCTTATAGAGGAGAGGAAGGGCATGCACACAGTGTGAGTATACTCAGCAAAGAAATTATGGATTATTGATAAGGTAACATTTGGATGGGTCCCTTATATCTAGAATACCTCTTGGAGTTCCAGCATGAATGAGCTCTAAATACAGTATATATTTACCATGTAACGAACGGTCTTCATGGGGCTCAGAAAATCAAATCTGATTCCAATTTTATCGGCCTTAGGGTTCTTTATGCAGATAGGCATCTATTTTTAAACCTTGCAAAACTATGTAACTTCTTCTCGGACCTAAACGATCTAGAAAATGGCAGATGCAATGTGAAGTCATGGAGCACTATTATGCATACACTCAACAACTTACAAAGTTCTGAACTATGGAAAAGCTACCAGGAGCTCCCACTACAACCTTGTTGACATTTTCATATAGATGAGAACCAACATGTTTCTATCTCCACTGAAAAAATAATATGAGCATCTTCTTCAGGTGGAGAACCAGCTTAGTAGAACTTTAAAAGATTAGAGTAACATTACATTGTATATACAGTACTTGAACAAAAAGAATTTTACAGCTGTTGTGGAAAACTAACCAGCAGGACAACTCGCTCTGCATCTGATGCCACATAAAAGATATGCACATTCTTGTTTCTGCTCGAAGGACTGTCTGGTTGAACAACAGCCACGAGGTCTTTGTAATCAAGCTGAAGCACCTGTAAAAATAATCATCATTCCAGTTGTATTGAAATGACTGACCTTTGATAATGCATCTCATTACTTGATACATAGGTACTAGAATTCATGTTTATTCTAGATTTATCTGCATGTTATTCTGGAGTATTTACATGTCCATGCAACCAAGCCGAACTGAGTCTGAAGGACATATGCTCAACCAGGTTTATCTGACAGCTAAACAGTCGAGTTTAATTTCATGTGATGAAATGTCTTTGTATCTGAAGAAATGATTCTACTGAGAACAAGCATTACTGAAAAAGGATATGATAAAACAGAAACTGCAGATCACAGACACACCATCCAAGTAAAAGAGAACAATGCCTAGCGAATCATAACTGTGTTCATTCAGATTCTATTCATGTCCTACGGCCAGGATTTCTGACATGAATATGGAGAACAAACAATGTAGCTGCAAATGTATCCAGTGTAGCAATGTGTCTGATAAAACATCCACTTGATGCAAGATTTCAGAAAACAATCAAAAACATACGTGTACAAAATGTATTACATTACCTCTAAAAGCACTAAAACCTCATGATGACCTAGGGATTCCCACTTCATGGATGCACGCAAGAGCCGAGGAGGTTCACATGACTTATACCATACTACATTCGAGTTTGGGAATCGCCTAAACATCATTGAGAGCTTCTGGTCAGATTCTGGTTGCACTTGCTGATAGATATCCCCATTTGATATAACTCTACCTCCAGTACCATTTTCACGAAGCCATTCCACTATTTTCTTCCTTATGTGTTGTGAGAAGATCTTGTCTGAAGAGCTCATCTCCACATCATTTGAGCACCGCTTCCTAATTGTCCCAAGCATTTGCACCCCTGTGTAATCTTCAGATTCAAAACCTACTTTGCGCCCAGCCATCAATTCTTCTTCTCTGGACATGTATGTGATTCCTGTTTGCAGATCCGAATCCTATGAGATCAGAATCCTATTAATGATTACAAATCATACAATCAGGTGCTGTCGCGATCCAAAAAACTAATGACAAAGTTAAGCAACAAAGAGGCCAGAATATGTCATCATTAAGCTACTCGATCAAAGGTAATGTTCATGATTTTCCAATGTCAATATTAACAATTTAGTTGAATCCAATGCAACAACATAATGCTTTTAGTTGACAGCAGCAATTCGAGAACCTTAGCTTCATTGATTCGAGGAAAAGAAATAAAAATAGCAGTTAGGTCTGAGCATCATATCACAGAACGTTTTCACATTACCAAACAAAGCATGCTCTCATTGTTTATTATTCACCAGTAGATTTCAACGCCAATAAATTTCTTTTCGATTTCAATAACTACAGTGATTTCAACCGTTAGTAGTAACTAAGTGCAATAGCCTTGAACTTGGATAGATCAAATGCCAGCAAAAAGTTTGATGCTATCAATGGAAACGAGAACTTATCGATCTATCCTACGATGTAGACAATTAATCTATAACAAGTAATTCTATTCTCTTCATTTCCCATAAATTTCAGCTCTTTGTGCGCATTTGGGATTAACCCTCAGAAATCATCCTGAATATGTAATAATTGAACTACGACAAGAGTATCTCCATTACCCTGCTGGATGCATGTGTTGAAATCGAATCCACAGTTCGCCATAGCCTCCAAATCCGCAGTGTCACACAAAAAGCTTGCACTGTCTACTCTCAACTTTAGACCATCTTGAGGGAATAAATAAAAGTTGAACCTGCGAGCAAAAAGAAGATTGGAGCTGATTAGCTACCACTTTTCTCTTGATACTTGAAATCAATCTTCCTTTTATCCTTTGCATTGCTGCATTCCATAACCTTCCAGCAGCTTGGATCACTTTTCTTTTATCGTTGCGCCCTATATTCACCTGCCAATTGCAGTTCTGTCTTCAACTTCCTTTTATTCTCTAACGCAGGTGAAATCTCGCCATTCTTCCTCTGATTCCATATCTTGGTTTTTCTTCCTTGCTTTACAGCATATAAAGAATATGGCAAATAGTTTGAAGAGCAAGAATAGCAGAGAAGATCGATATGACGGTTAAAATTATATCAAGGTTTGCACAGACTGATTTCTTCGGCTCACTGAGGCAATCGAAGCTCTGGCAACAACACTAGCGATTGCTCGGAGGGTCGACATATGACCTACGAGACCAAAAATAAGAATTGCCCACGTCTGATATGTGGAAGCAGAGTAGAGACTCTCGTTGTTTCAGTACTTTTACCAATGGAATGCTGCAATGGAGAATGCAAGGTTCTTTCGATCGTGTGTGTGTGTGAGGACTCGGTGGAAGGATCAAGATGGGAGGCAGATGTGTGGGAAAACCATACTTAAATGCAATGGGGGCCAGAACATCGCATCAAAGCGTGATGATGCTCAGACTCCTGAACTTGCTCAAGACAGATCACGGTAGTCTCAACAAACTGTGCCCCAATGTGAGAAGAGAGAAAGAGAGAAGCTTACGGTTTGGCCACAAGCTGCTGTTGCTGCTGTTGCAGAGGGGATGATTGCCAAGAGAAGGCGCAGAGGCCGAGCTGAAGCATGGCGAAGTGGTGTGCAGAGTCCCTGAGGTTGAGGTAGGAGGTGTGAAGAGTTTCCATTGGGTTTCCGCCCGTCCTCCGCCATGGAGCCGAGGATCCGCGGCCTGTGAGGACGGCGTGGACGGACAGGAAGTCGGCTCCATGGATACACCCCCTCAAGCTCCGCTCGAGGACGCTGCGGAAGTTGCTCCGCGTAACTGTCACGGAGCGGGGGCAGTTGCAGGTGGAGAAGGGCACGACAGGTACAACTCTGGCGCCACCATCGCCATAGCCATGGCAACCTTGTCTTCGTCTGCAGCTGCTTCCGGTGTTTGTAGCGATCGCGGCAGCAGCAGCGATGGTGATGGTGGAGGAGCAGGCGCCATGGAAACCTCGAGGCCGTCTTCTCGCAAGAAGCTGCCACATTTCTTCTTCTTCTGCTTCTTCTTCTTCTTCTTCTTCTTCGTCTTCGTCGTCGTCGTCGTCTCTGCAGAGCTTCTTTCTGCGTACGTATACGTATACCTATACGAATACGAACACGAATACGAACACGAATACGTACTAGTACTAGTACATGTATGCCTATACGTATACCTACCGCTCTACCTGCATACATACATATAATGAATGACTAGGGAGCCACTAGGGTTTTGGAGACATACGATGTTGTCTTGGGTACATGCCCAAGCGCTGTAGCTGGCTGTAGCTGAGCGTATTATTATTATTTGTACGTTGTGTGCGTTGCTCGTATCGCTCCACAGCTCGTATTTGTAACTGTCGCCGAACTCGCGTAGATGAAGTGAATACAGAAACATGATTGTACACTTCGAATCCCCTCGCCTGAGCTGACGTTTATTCTATAGCTCTTTCTTGCGTTCTTTCTTGTGTATGTAGTAGCTACGCTCGTCTCTGTTGGGCTCTTTTGTCTCTGCTTGAGGTCTTGTAGAACATCTTCCCAATGCTTCTTCTGTAGATGCTTTTGGGGGAACCGATTGGATTCTAATGCCAGCCGATCTTAGCGAGATTTTTGAGTAAACAAAAAAATGCTTTGACACAGATCATCTAGCTCGGCTTAAACATAGGCATGTTGGATGCCCAAATTATAAATACTATGGGTGGGCGGTGCTTTCAAACATGGCTTGATTTGTGCCCGAGCCAAAACCCGCAAGATGGATCTGACCATTTTTGTTCCGTGCTTGGTTTCTATAAGTTTCCAAGATTAGCAGCAAGCTCTATATGACTCAGACATAACGATATCTTACAAATAAAATAGGCCTTGATCGTTACAATGCCCATTATATATGTATGAACTCCACGTGGATTTGAGTCAAAACGCAATCCCAACAAGTCAGTTTTCCCCAAGCACGTCCATCAGCAACGACTTTAGGCCCGAAAGACGGAGGTGTGCATACACATACACACACACACACACACACACACACACACAGAAAGATACACTTAGAGAACTAACAAATGACAGGCATCTGTCCATTATTGGAGCTAGAGTCGGATTTGATTCCAGAGCTCTGGATGTTGGAATTAGTATCAGAGAGCAGAGTCATGCATTCCGATAAGGTCATGGATGTTGTGGGAAGGTAGGAAGGTAGTTAGTTAGTTGGGGAAGCCCATTTTGTTTGATGCCACAACACAAGAGGATGGTAGGTTTGGAAGTATAAATCAATCAACAAATAAAAATAATAACACATATATCTTGATTTAATATTTATTTATTTTACTTTATTTCTTGAGTGAATTATTAGTGAAAAAAAACACCCTTTGGCTTTTAATATTTATGGTATATTAATATTGATTTATTGATGAAGAAATTAATTCATAAATAAGTGCATACCCACATCGATCATATAAATAAATAATAACATGCAAAATTTATTTAGATATTTATCTATTTATCCCTTATATATGTTTGTTTATTTTTTAACTACTAGAAAAACCTGAAAATTTCAGTCAATATGGCACGTGTGGGCATCATCGGCATCATCCTACCATCACCTACACCATCATCCACATCATGATCATCATGATCATCATTCATCATCAACCACTTCATGTCAATCCAAATCACAACGACCAATTTTATTTTCTCCAACAAAAGTAGTTCATAAAACAAAAGCAGAAGCGAGAAGAAGAAGAAGAAGAGAAGGCCGATAGAGCTAACAAGCGTAGGAGGATGGCACAACAGCAAGCGGATAGAGGAGAACATTCAACGACAATTCAAGAGGACTCTATTGAAGCGCCTACAACTAGGCTGGGAAAGACTACCCTCACCATTTCTTTCACGCAAGAGGAGATCCGTCACCTTGAATCCAAGATAAGAAGGTTAACTCAATTCTCAATCATATGTTGTATCATTGGAGCTAGACCGAATGGGGGGGAGTTGCGGGATTTACTGCATGGTCGCCTACAACTAGAAGCATCAGCAATCAAAGATGTCCAATTGTTAGGGAAAGGATTCTATCGAATAGAGTTTAGCAAGGAGGGGAAGATTGGTTATCTACTTACTCAAAACCCCTTGGACTTGAGAGGAGCAAGAGAATTCTTCAGCCCATGGCATAGTGGATTTAGCGCAGTAGAAGCAGTCAAAAGTGGGGAGAAAATGTTAAAGATTACACCGGCTTTTCCTCATCTTCCTAATGAGTATATGGAATTCTGGCCAACTATAGGAACAAAGCTTCGGATTCAGCTTGAAATAGAGGATACAATGGCATCAAGGCTGATCAAGTCCATGGGCATGCCATCAGTGAAATTGCTAGTTTCTGGAGTGACGGACTTGCCCGAACTCATACATCTACCACTTCCAAGAGGAGGAAGAATAGATCAAAAAGTAGAATAGTAAGGCAAGTGGATAAGAAACACGATATGCAACAAGAGCAAGGTATATATCAGCAAGGAGAAAGTAGTCACGCTCATGATTGGCAGCAGGTATGGAGGAAAAAACACCATATAGTGGATAATAATAAAGGAAAAATGCTTGTGGTAGAAGAACTACTGAATATTTCTAATTGTTATGACATCCTCAATGGTGTGGAGGAGCAACAATAAGAGAGTGGCCGGAACATAATTGCTGAAAAACATATGACTCAATCAAATGGAAATAGTGAAGTTTGTCATGTGATTGCGAGTGAGAAACAATTGGAGGTTCAAAAAAAGAAAGAGGGACGACCTATTGTCACTCAGGAACAAAGTGATAGATTAACCATGGAGAATCGACAGCAACTAGTGACTATCAAGAGTAGAGTTGTTTCCACTCAAGTGCAACAAGGCAAAAGGCGTTTCGAGTCTCTGCAAGAGGAATAAGTGTCAAACATAATATCTCGTGTAATTTAAACATTGGAGATACTTCTACTTAGTTTCCTTTTGAAGTAACAAGATGGATCGGAGCTTAGCAACCCCATGAGCCTGTACCCATTCAAATTCACGTTCTACTTTTACCAACTAATAGAAATTTCTCTTTCAAATCCCCATGGGGCTTTTCTTTTCCTTTGTGTGGAATGTGGGATGTCAACCCAGGAGAGCAGGTAATAAGCTAGATTGGAAGCCGAGTAATTTTCTTCTCTCAATATATGGAGGACAAGAAACTATATGATTTCATTCTCGACTCCTGGTACAAGGCCACAGTCTTATTCATAGGGGGATCATGACGGGGTTAAACATTTGATTTCTATAATATGTTACAATAAAGCAGAATCGGTATATTTGTATATACACAACGACAATTTAGCCGAAGTGTATGTGGTGGCAAATAGTCATTTTCATTGGCGGTTTATCAAGGATAAGATGAGTGTTCTAGCACCTTTGCAATTGCCAAGTAATATACTAGAAGAAGATGGTATGGATCCCTCACCACAAGCTGAACCTAATCTGAAAATGAGGAAGATGTTTGCAGATGCATTCTTCAATTTCATATAATCATGATGATTGTGACATGGAACATTACAGGCCTAGGCGGTGTACATTGGAAATAGAAAAGGGGCAGACTTAGACAAGAGTTAAGCAAAGATGTCATTGATGATAGCATTGACTTTCTTCTCCTACAAGAGCATCATTTAAATAAAGACAAAGTAGCTTCATATCGAAAATTATCTCAAGGATATTGGGAAGTCTACTGGGGGCATGGCTATGGTCATGAAGAAAATGCAGGTGGCATATGTTTAGCAATCAAAGGTATTTGGAGACAATATGTAGTAGTGCATGAAATTTTAATAGAGGGTCGAGCACAATATGTAATTATAGAAAAGGAGAATATGAAATGGGGAGTGCTTAATGTATATGCCCCTAATTAAGCAGTCGCAAGAGCTCCCTTCTGGCGAGGATTGTGTGCAAGCTTACCTGACTCAGTTCAACATTGGATTGTTGGTGGAGACTTCAATATGGTAGAATCTTTATCTGACAGACGAGGGGGAAATTCTTTCTTCATCCATGGTCATGAGTTTGCTTGTTCAAACTGAATATTTCAGATGCATGGCACATGAGAAATTTTATCAGGCGCTATCCTTAGAATTCTCAAGAACGAATTAGAGGGTTAAGGATAGATCAAATACAAGTAGAACAACATGGCGAGCATGATGCATCTCAAGAAAGGAACGGATAGGATTATTGAATCAAGGCTAGACAGAGTCCACATCAGTGATCTCTTTGTGAACAAGAGAGGATACAAGAGAATACAACCTGGAACGATGTTATCAGATCACACACCTATGATTTTGCAAATAGAACAGAAAATGAAAAAGGAAAAGGTCCAACTGTGAATTCCGGATAGCATGTTTGAGGTGCAAGGGAATGTACACCAGATATGGTCAATCAAAGAGCAAGAGGGTCAAATAGTAGGCGAGATGGTGGTGACAACATTGCAAGAGACCACCAAGTTTTTTAGACAAAAAGTCATGGAAAAAGAGGGACAAATAGCGAAAAGGGAAAAGAACTTGAGGAGATCCTTAATAACGATTTAAAGATTGCAAGAAAAATTCCCGACTTGTACATGGATAGAGAATCTATTACTTCAAGCACGTCAACAAGTAGTGGAGATGAAGATGAAGAGGGATGAGTTTGCCGACTTAAACAACGAGCATATTGGAAGCAAAAAGGAGATCGTTGTACTACTAAACTTTTTCATGTAGTCAAGCAAAAGAAAACTCCAAGTAGGAGCCCGACAATTGAAGAAGACAGATGGATTGATCACCAATGACCCAGAGGAGATAAAACAAGTGGAAACTACCTTTTATAAACAATTCCTTTACTCACAGGAGTACTCGGAAGAGATAGGGAGAAATAGGCAAAGGGTGCTAAGGGCAATTCACCCCTTAGTAATAGACGATATGAGAAAGGTGCTTGATGCTCCATTATCAATTCAAGAATTTGCAGTTGCCTTACATTCTCTACCTATGGAGAGTTGTCAAGAAGTAGATGGGTTATCAAATTCTTTCTTTATTAATTGCTGGGACATTATTAAGAGGCCTCTTTTCGCTGCATTTCTGGAAATAATAGACAACGGGAAGATGCCAGAAGCATTTAATGAAGGGCTCATTTATTTAATTCCAGAACGGGAAGGGCCTTCAAATGAAATACAAAAATGGCGGCCTATTATTATACTCAACACGGTGTACAAGATTCTAGCCAAGGCTATGAGTTTGAGAATTCAACCTTTTTTAACGTCTATTATTCATGATTCTCAAACAGGCTTTATCAAGGATTAATCAATTTTGAATAATATCTGCACTTTTTGGGAAGCCACAGCCATGACGATGAAGTCACAGCAAAATCTGGCTATTTTAGTGTTGGATTTTGAAAAGGCATATGATCGAGTTGATTGGGAGTTTTTACAAGGTACACTTACAAAGTTTGGTTTCTCTATGGAATGGGTGAAAAGTATTTCACGATTATACAGTTAATGCATTGAGTGGTTTTACTAGCAGGAGACAAAGGTCCATTGTCTCAATTATCTCGTTTTGTAAGGCAAGGGTGTCCCCTAGCCCCTTTCTTATTCCTGTTTTTTACAGAAGCCATGACCAAGCACATTACTAACAACTCAAATGGCATAAAGGGTACTTCTATCTCTCACACAGGTATGGAGCTTATGGATTGGGTTTGCGGATGAGACAACATTATATCTAGAAAGGAGTCAAGATAACCTGAAGACGGTGGAAACAGTAATTCATGAATTTTGCGGTGCGTCTGGAGCCCGTATCAATTGGAACAAAATAGTTGTTTTTTGGGTCAGTCGTCTAGATCCACCACTATAATCCCTGGATCACAATTTTAAGTGGATACCCAAAGGAATACAGGTGATCGACATCAACATCGTGGAAGAAGTTCCTCGCGCGGGCCGAACGCGACGAGAAACCGAAGTAAGTCCAGGGATTTACGGACGTGCAATTATTGCAAGAAACCTGGACACATCAAGGCCGACTGCCGAGCCCTCAAAGCGAAGAACGAAAAATTTACGCAAAAGGGCAATCGTACGGAGGAGGTGAACTTCTGCGGTTCATCTTCTACGAATTCACGGCGCACAATCAGAGATAATACAGAGGATGATCCAGAGATAATACAGAGATAATACAGATAATACTGTGGAGAGCACGACCGAAGCAGAAGTTCTGCTTACGACGGAGCAAGCCACCAGCTGGCTACTCGACTTGGGTGCCTCTTACCATGTAACTCCGTTCCGATCGCGATTCCGATAGTATACGGCTCAAAGTTTCGACCCTGTACACATCGGAAATTCGCAACATTGTGCGTTTATCGGCATCTGTACAGTAGAGCTCAACTTTTCGGGTGGCTCTACGATCATACTCCACGATGTTCTGCATGTCCTGGAGCTTTCAAGGTCGCTCATCTCGGTGGGACAACTCGACGAAGCAGGCATCCGTGCCAGCTTCTCGTTAGGAGGGTGGAGTCTCCACAAAGGGAACATCCTACTTGCTCGTGGTCCGAAGATACATTCATTGTGTCCTTTGTACGTCACACTCAGAGAGGGTGACTTATTCCTCGTGGATATTCTGGTGTCATCACTATGGCACAGAAGACTTGGCCACTTGAGCAAAGCCGGCATCACACATTTATCTAAGGTTGGCTACATTTCCAAGCTCTCCTTTTCCGACCATCAATTTTGCGAGCATTGCCAGTACGGCAAGCAAGTCGCAGCCCCACATCCGACTAGTGCGCCGAGAGAATCGACTCCGCTGTCGTGTGGTTAAACTCACATGGCTTGAAAGCATAGGGAAACAATCGTGTGGATGTTGTGTGCTGTTTTGCCAAAAGTCGCGCCGTTCAGGAAAGGGAGCAAAAAGGACAATGTCCCACATATACAAGGTGCAGACAAATGTCACATTATATAAGGAAGCGCAAAACCTTCCTCTTTTCAAAGTGTTTTTTTATTAGTTGTTACATAGTTTGAAATTACTTGATTTTGTGCGAACAGTTTGCTTGTATGTAGTTTAAGTGAAATTTTTTGCAATGGAAGCAAGAGTCCACGTTCAGACTTGGATGTGCTAATATCAACCGAGCCGGACGCGTTCACTCCCAGACAAAAGAGGCGGCCAAATAAAGTTTTTTTTTCGCAACTAATTTTAAAAGACTCTGCTTTGAGAAACTCCACTCGTGAAGAGGATAAAAGAGCAAGGGGGAAGTCGAGGGGAGAGGCCCCTAAGTCTTTCTTGGCTTTCACTCGAGAATTCTATTCTTTAGAATCCGAATATTCAGAATTCGATTCGATCCTTATCAGTTTTGTTTCTCTTTGCTTCTTCCTATTCTTGTATCTGAGTATTCGTTACAATTCGGTTCTTCGCTTATTTGGAAGGAAGGATTTGTGAACTCCGCCACTGTGGTTTCCTCTGGTTCAAATCCCTGGCGGATTTGCCTCTACTTTCACGCATACTTGTCGATTATCCCGACATCTTTGGTGAACCTGACATGAAAGGAAGCAGTAGGAGGATATCTGGTGCGGAGATGGTTTCAACAGGTGATTCGACAGGCGTTTCCCGTGGAGAGGAGATGACGAAAGGCATGATGCAGATCGTGGAGCTCATGTTGAAAGCAAGAGATCGAGAGACGTTGATCGACAAAGCAGTTGATTGGACGGTTCAGATTACTGGCCGATTTGATGGCAAGAATATCACGAAGTTCCTTGCCACGTATCGGAACGAGATGCAGCAAAGAGACGTTCAGGATTAGACCCAGATAGCTAGTTTCAAGCGGGTGGTAGAGCCACAAGTCCGTGAGCGCATCATCGAGATCCAGAATGCCCAACCGACTTGGGCCAAGTTCGAGAAGGCGCTGCTCATGGAATATATGTTGGACGACGCATCGAGGATGACTTGACACGCGTTGATCAGCTGGATCGAGAAGAAGGGGAAGCATTTGAGCGTGTCGGGGTTGTACACTGAGTATGACAGGATGTACAACCGACTCCCGAGCGCCGACCAATGACTTCTCGATGGGGACAAAGTGCTGTTGTTCCTGAAGGCAGTGGACGCGAAAGACCGACGCGAGTTGGAAAGTCTGCTAGAAGATGAAATGCAGCCGAACGGGCTGGTGGCGGACTGGGCGACCGTGAAGAAGGCGTGCAACCACCTCGACAAGCGTCGGCAGTGGCTTGAAGACGCTGATGCTGAAACTGCCCAGCCACAGTCGTGGAAGAAGACACTGCCCACCATGAGCGAGCCAAGCAAGCCGACCAATGATTTTGACACGAAGGCGATGGAGGGATCCATCATTGAAGAACTGTCGAGAAAGTTCGAAACAGTTTCGTTGGCGAATATGAATCGCCGGACACAAAAAGGGAAGCAAACGTACAGATGTGTCTGGTGCGACAACTTGGAGCATCAGAAACGCGACTGTGCTGAATTGCAGGAGGCAATCCACAGAAACGTCGTGTATTTGGATGGCTTTATGATCTGTTCGAATGAAACCCGGAAGCCCTTAAGGGTGAATTTCGGAAAAGGCGGAATGAAGAAGATTGTCGAAGAGGAAGATGCGCAACATGTAGATACCATGCACTACGCTGCGACTGCCGGAATTCGAGTCGGACGGGAGAATCTGAAGCCGATCGAAACAAGAGTTGGATTCTGGCCGACAGTCTTTGAATGCGAGAAGAAAGGAAGGATCAACTCGTAAGTCTTGAAGCTTGCGGGTTGAAACGTGAAACATGTCACCGGATGGGCAGATCCGGTCGACAACATTACCAGCTTTGCGGAAGTTGTGTGCGACAATTACGAGGCGCTCGTGGATGAAAAGCGGAAGAGAACAACCAATGAAGATGGCGTGTCAAAGCGAACGAACACGAGAAGCGGGAAAAGAGAGGAGCAAGTGCAGCCGACTGCACGGAGGGAAGTTGGCGAAACGAGCGGGAATCCAAGTGGAACGACTCAACCGACGCGAATGGAAGTGGACGATTTCGCAAAGATGGGAAAAGAACGCGTGGCACCAACTTATCGATTGAAGTTGGACATCGAGCAGGCGACCGATTTGCAGAAGGTCCTCGAAGAGAAGATTTTGGACAGCCACGTCGACCTTACCTTGAGAGAACTGCTCGGAATCGCGAAAAGAGAATTCCACGACACGATCGTGGACCTGATTAAACGAAAGCGCCAACAGTCGGATGAGGAGGAGGTGAGAACAAATACCATAACGATGGCAAAATCGAATGAGGAGACCGATAAGAGCGAGAAGTTGGCGGGCAGCCATTTCTCACGCTGTCGTGGAGAAAACCGTCCCTAGGCAGAATTGGCGAAAAGGGTCGGTTGACACGAAGGAATCTAGGAGTAGGTCAGCTGGTATTAATGGAGACTAGGCTAGGTCGGCCGATGTGAAAGCATCGGAAAAAGGGGTGATATGACCGGTTGTCACGACCTCCCGACTTGGACTATAAAAGCGAGAGGTTTGGAGAAGATTGGTGGTTTTTTTGTTTTGTTTTGGAGGACGAAGTGCTGCCGATTTAGGGGCCGGGGAAACTTTCTCCTCTCTCTCTCTCTTTTTTTTCTTTGGGGTGTCTCAGGCTCGGGAGGCGGCATCTGCTCCGAGGGAAGCCCGCGTGCTCCCGGCAAATCTCCATCCCGCTGTCGTCGTGTCTTCCGGTATTTCGGTGTCTTGTGTAATCCGGTTTTCAGGGAATTCGTAAAGTTTTTCGTTTCGTGGATTTCGTGTATTTTCGGGTTTTGTGTCTTTCGCGGGTTTCGAGTCTTCGGGTGTTCGTGGATTTCGTAGGCATCGTATGTATCCGAGAGGTCATGAATTACGGAATTCCGGGTGATTTGTAGATTACGGAATTTCGGGTAATCCGTAGGTTTCGGCTTTTCGGAGTTTCGCGCGTTTCGTGATTTCGTGGAGTTCGAGTCTTTGTGGACTCCACGGGATTTTGCGATATTCCAACCTACCTCCATGACTGCCAGTCGTTCCCCCCTCAACAAATTTATTTTGCTGCTCCTCCGACAGTTCAGTCTTTCCTCGGTCCAGGTCCCCCGTGGACCCGCCCTTTTACACGCGCGCGTACATTAACATGACAATGGCCTCATTGGGCAAGAGCGACAATTGAAACACCGGTGAAGATCGGAGAAAGGAAGGAGGCCGTCGTCGCACTGATCGACTACGGATCGGAAATTAACCTCATATCGACGGAAATCTGCAAGCAAGGAAGGTGGCCGATCAACACGAACCATGGCTTGAAAATTCGAGCGGCGACTAAGGCGACGGAAGATTTAT
>JBBBWG010003980.1:0-12086 GCA_037176905.1 Azolla pinnata
ACACTGATGCCTTCAAAGGACCCATGTTTGATCTTCTCTTCCTACTTATGTCAAACAACATTGCATAAATTCAGTGGCACTATCACCATGACAATGTCTGCTTTTCTCGCAGAGCATCAACACCACCAATCAGACATAAGTTCCTGCAAAACATCATCGGTAGTTAAAACAGTTACAACGAAGTCACAAAGTCAATTGTGAGTTTTGGTTCAATTTCGACATGAAATCGGAGCATGCTAACTGCAACATGATTTGATCTTTCTTTTTGTTCAGGAACTGAAATAGCATATACACAAAACCAACAGTGAGCCTCGAATATATCCTTTTCCAGCAGCAAGCTCAGAAGAGGCTAAGTAAGCTTTTCCTAAAAGCGAAACAACTTGGAACAACCAGAAAACAGATATAGAATGAATGAATTATATGTATGGCATACCTTTCGAACCAGCTCATCACGTCAGTTGAAACAGGGCATTGAATTGCATGATTGATTGGGGGCAAATTACGCAATCAACCGAGACAATATACATAATGAAAATGACCAGGGCCCTTTCCAATTATCTCCCACATCTTACAAATACCCTTGGCAAGGGTAAAACACCACGAATGAATTTGAGAATAGGGTGTATCTATCTATACATGATGAATTCACTAACTAGTTCGGGATTTCTGCATTGCTGGTCTCGATGATGTCTGTTTGCTGGAAAGGAGACAATACTTCAGTTATCTGTTTTGATGATAGCGTCTCATGCTCCAAAAGTGCCCGTGCCAGCGCATGCAAACCTTGTTCATGCTACAAAAAAGAAAGAAAGAAAGACAAAGCTGCTTGAAATGGGAATTCTTTTCAAAAGGATTTCGAGAGAGACCAAGAAAATGCATGATGGTAATTATATAAATGGGCCACCTTCTTAAGCAAACAGCTCGCGCGTTCATATGCTTCTTTCAACAACCTCACCACCTGCTAGGCAAAACAAAATAAGGTAAGAACGTGATCTGGTTTCTACAGAATTCACTTACAAAAATTGAGGTATGCATATGACCTCCAAATCGATGTTTCTTTGCATCTCTGGGCTTTGCTGCTGTTCTTCAACTGAAATATACACAGGCCCAACAACATTACTCATTCCATACTCTGAAACCTGCATCATAACATAGGATACGATTCAGCCAATTTTTGAGGTAGAAAAGGCAAAGACGAAAATACCTTATTTTAGGAGGATTTTACATAAGTTCATGTGAAGTGTAGAGCATGAGATAGAAGTGTCGCATACAATGAGCTAAATGCTTTGAGTATACTAACGTTTTGCACCCAATGAGGTGAAAACACACTTTATCGCATGATTTAAACAGCTTGTAAAACAATGCTGTCTAACAGCATGATAGCAGCACTATATGCGTTTATTTACTCCATGTAAAAATCATTCTGTTCTTTTACAGCATGATATTATGCCAGATGATGTTTAAAGAATTCAATATTATAGGACAAAAGCATCAGTTTTACACATTACCCAATGTAATTTCACATAGGAAATAAAAAGGATTACTGCTATACAAGCTTTTTCTGAGATAGATGCATGCTTTCTACGTAAGATGTTTATAGGATGCAATGAGTAGGTCCTCTTACCATACGACGTGCAAGAGCAGTTGCATTTTGCAGATCGGAACGAGCTCCCGTTGTGATATGATCAGCTCCAAAAATCATTTCTTCAGCAACACGGCCACCCATACAGGTATCTAGACGAGCGAGAAGCTGCATTCGGCTGATTGATGAATCTTCTTTCTCAGGGATATTTATCACCATACCCAGCGCCTTTCCCCTGGGAACTATGGTCGCTTTATGAATAGGATTCGCACCAGCTGTATTGAATGCTACCACAGCATGCCCGCTCTCGTGGTATGCAGTTAACTGAGACAAAAACAGCAGAAAGTTCACAAACTTTGAAACAAGTTACATGGTTTTTATTTTGACTTGTTTTACGAGCCAGAATCCAGGGGCTTAGGGGCAAGCAAGGCTTAGCCTAGAAGCCCCTATCGTAAAGCAGACTTCAAACCATTCGGCTTATGTATTCTTTCAAACTCCTTAGGGTATCTCCCTGGAGTCCTCTCGAATGACTGAGGAGGTGGAGGAAGGGGGAAGAACTGCCTTCATGCTCCCTAGCGAGCTTCAGAAAGGAACTGCCATACCCATTGGAGGGCATTGGGTAGAAGATAAAAGAAGACATTATGCACATTTGCACAATGTGAGGCAGAACTTCGACATGCAATGGTGTGGATGGAAGAGAGATTTGATAAAACAGAAATAAGATGAGTTAGCAGCACAACGATTGCAATCGGCATCTCTAGAAACGACGGTCTTCTGTAACGACAGAAAATGTCGCAATGCTACAGTAAAGAGGAAAAAGCAGAGGAATGATGCAGCAAATAGAGGTGGGCTCTCCAACTTACTTTTCTGGACTCCTCTGACGGAATATAAGACTTGCGCTCAGATCCCATCATGATTTTATCCTTCGCAAAGTCCAGATGCGCATTCGTGATCAAGTCCGTTCCCTCTATGGCAGCTTTTATAGCAGCAGTGTTCACAAGATTGGACAAATCTGAAGGATATAAACACAAGCACAAGCTAAGTTTTTCCTACATCATGAAAACTTTTGTGATTGTTAGCACATGTTCCTACCAGCGCCGGTGAAACCAGGGGTGCCTCTGGCCAATAGATTCACATCGACATCTTCCGCCACAGGTTTGTTGTGCAAATAAAGATTCAAAATCTCTTGCCGACCTCGTACATCTGGGTTCGGTACAACTATCTATGGGAACAGAGCCAACACATGAAATTAGATAAACAACAATAAAGCAGCAAGAAACATTCCTGCCCCATTACTAAGAGAGCGATGCATCGTGAAACATACATGTCGATCAAATCTTCCGGGTCTAGTCAATGCAGGGTCAAGTATTTCTCCCAAATTTGTGGCTGCAATGACAATTATGCCCTGCAGATGACAAAACGTTCGCTATGATTTATTATGCTGCGAAGAAAACAAAGTGCAGAACAGAAACCACAACAAGATCTACACCTCGTTCGGCTCAAATCCATCCATCTCCACTAGAAGCTGATGTAGCGTTTTCTTTGTATGACCCTCCCATTGTTTCCGAGTTGATCCAACAGCATCTATCTCATCAATAAATATTATACAGGGTGCCTGCATAAGGATAAATCCAATTAGTAAAGAGGGATATTTGAAGAAGTTTGCGTATAGTTGTTGTCATCCAGCAAAATTTCACCTTTTTCTTTGCAGCCTGAAACAAAGCACGGACACGACGTGCACCGACACCTACAAACCTGTCAAGTGAACTTTGAATGAGAATACTTCCAGAAAAGATTTTGAAAAATAGAGAAGGTATATTACATGATAACACATATATACAACCACCCAAAACCGCATAAGACAGCAAAGCCATGCTTATATAAATTGCACTGAGAAATAAAGAATCTAACATTGAGCTTAAATTGTATTCACTATCTTAACTAGCATCAACTTCCACGCTACTATTGATATTGCACATCAGAATATTTCAGATAAAGCTAATTATATAGTCCGCTTAATCTAGATACATAATATATTAGCAGGACATTTACATCTCCTCAAACTCAGAACCCGCTCGATAGAAGAATGGAACTCCAGCTTCACCAGCTACAGCCTGAATTGTGCGCCCATAATAGGCAAAGAAGACCTTCCATATTAATAATTGAAAGAAATAACATCCAAGTGTCAAACCAGAGGGACTTTAAGAAACAACATCTAACCTTGGCAAGAAGAGTTTTCCCTGTCCCTGGAGGCCCTGTTAGAAGAACACCCTGGCAATGCAGAAAAGTCATAAATAATTCAGAAGCACTATTGTTAAGCCAGTTCAAAACTTACATGTATCCGGCATTTTCACCATTCCTGAGATTATCTTTTCAATCCATTTAACCAAAGAATCCATATACCTTTGGTAGCTTGCCACCTAGACGGGTAAACTTCGCAGGATCTTTCAGATACTCTACAATCTCTTCCAGCTCTTCTTTGGCCTCATTACACCCTTTAACATCATTGAATGTTGTTGTGTTCTGTTTAACAAGCAGAAGTACCCAATAAATGCAAGATGTACAACACACAAATGCATACAGGTTTTTAAAAGAACTATACTAAAAGGATGCATAGCATCAATTATGGCCATAATTGGGAACATTCAACCAAGAATTTTTGCACAGAAGAGAGTTAATTATCAATTATCTATAGCCCGCATACAAATTTCTGCCAGTAAAATCTACTTATTTTCTATTTAGAGTCACATGTATATTTAACTGGATATGTAGAAAGGTGATCTATGCATCGTATACACAAAAATGATCAAAAAATTATTGTACATCTAAATGGTACTTCTCATCTACTGTCCATTCCAATTGAGGGCTAAGATCAAATCCTGGGTGTGAGACCAAAGTTGCATAGTGAGGGCAAAAAACCTACTCTTTTTCATTCCTAATAAGATCCCTGAAACCATCCAAAGAACCGATGCATGAAAGGGCAATCTCCTAGGATTAGAATGTAATGTATAATGGTGAGAAAACTAACAAACGAAGGATATCGTTGAATAAATAAATCAATCAGTCAATAACAATGGCACTGACCACAGACCACACGTTATACAAGGATAGCAAGAAGTATATGTTTCTATTCAACAACACTCCAAGACAACCTCAGTGTATATTTCCATTGTAATGCATTCATATAAGATGATTATGTGAATGTTGGCAACAACTGCAAGAGCGAATTCTGGAATCAGGGCAGAATTGACGTTTGGCATAACACAAGTAAGAAAGCTTTGTCACTCTCACACCAATTGAAGAAAAGAAGTATGTAGTAGCACAGTTTAACTCAGCTCAAACAGGTTAGGGAAAATGTGAGCCAATCCAGTTTAAGAAATTCAAAGTGTAAACCGTATTTAGACTTCTTTGGCCCAAACATGCTCAACCTGAATCAGTTAAGATCAAACCAGTTGAATATACAATAAAAAGAAGAAATGCAAACTGTTTATCAGACTAGTTTGGATTCAGTTACAGAGCCCTGCCATAGGCTCAAGCCAAGCCTAAACCGTTTCTGGACTATTTAACCCATAACTGGTTAAATATATGGTCAAACCAGTTAAACATATAATAAAAAGTAAAGAAACAGTTTGGAGTCGGTTAAGGTGATCTCTTGAGCTTGAGTTTGACCTGGGCTGAGCCACTATGCCACTAAAACCAAGCCATTGTAGATATCAAGGAAGAAGGAATCACAGATGCCAAGGAAGAAATGATAACCTAACTGATATCAATGAGTCAATGTGGAATAGTGCTGCTAATCACAAATTGAAGGATTGGAATCTTGAAGGAATTACATTACAACTCAAACAAGCCAGAAGCTGAAAGGAAAGTAGGTCGATGAGGTGCCACATGTATCAAATAATTCCTCAAATCAAATAGACATTATGTTCCTCATAAATTGCAGAATGTCGAATTCAAGTTTTAGAACAGTTTTGGCTTCTTTCAAGTCATTTTGTCAACCCAAAGTTAAACTATGGTCAAAATTGGCCTCAAAAGAAGTTTGGTACCATTTTCTTTCTTTTTTTACATGAAAGACAAGATGCAGTAGGCTGTAAACCAGCTGATGATTCCATATAAATGCATTTCTGTACTCATAGGACCGATATTCATGTTAATGATCAATATTGCACCAAACTGACATACACAGAGGAGGCACATGCATGTTAGAACAAAACTCATTCTCAAGATATACACGACGATATTCAGTCTTTTCTTCATTAGTTATTTGACAATTAAAACAGATTACAACCTCAACTGAAAAACTACCCAAAAGAATTCAGTACAATCAATATGGATATTCTTTGGATTCAAGAGTGCAAACTTCTGATTTGAAGGCAGCATTTTCCAAGAAAATAGGTTTATGTATAGGCACCATACCTTTTCAGGAGTTGCATCTTTACTATACTCTTTGGGGGCATACGAAGCAGCAGAACCAATGCTAGTCGATGGCCCCATGCCACCCATGTTATTCACATACTTTCTCAATAACGCTGCAAACATTACCCTGCCATGCATATATGTGATTAAAATTGGTGGGGAAAGATGTGCAATAATGATTAACAATAGAAACTTATCATGAACTCAAATACGTGGATCAATGCCATTATCAAGTTGTAAAAGGAGATGGAAAGACAAGTACCACATTACACTGAAGAATATCATGAACAAACAGGTGGAGATGAGCTCTTGAATAAAACGCATAGACTTATTTGAACCTTTCGCATCAACCTACAATGAGAAAGTCGTATCATATTTTAGAAAGAATGGAAAATTTCCATAAATATATAAGAAAGGAAAATTATCATGATTGTAGAAAGAATGCCAATAATTTCAAAAACTAGTATGATAACTTCAAGCAATCTTATTCATTCAGTGACTCGCTAATACTGAATAAATCAAGCTTTAAAACTGCAATCGATTGTCACCAAATTAAGAATCCCCTCCTTACCAGTCATCCTTGGATATATCAAAAGGTGTAGCTTGGAATTAGGAAGCATTATAACTAAGTGCAATAAACAGGTAAAAATACGATAACCATATTCTACAAGTTTCAATAACGGCTGCTAGAGAATATACCAATTTTTCTTGGGGCAATATGTAGGGTCAGCACCTTGGAATATACAGCGCCATGTCTTGATTGCAGTTATTGAGAATGTTACATTGTATTGCCATTGGCCACGATATTTTTTCATATTGCATGAACCATGATATGCCAGGTTTTACAATTAACACCTACAAATTCACCTAACTCCACCAAAACCATATCAATGTCACAATCTGCCACCACCTTAACCATGGTATTTCTCACATGTACTTCTAAAAGGTCTACTGTGGCACAAAGACCCTGATTCTCCCTTGACCACCACACAGCCTAACTCCTTAATTGTGCAGCTAAAAATTCAGAAAATCTGTTGGAACATAACATTTTCTCAGCGACAAGGATTCGCTCTGATGCAAGGTGATGACAAAGGAAAGATGCATTGAAATACCAATGGACTGAGATAGCCATAAACTAGATTGATATAGAGGTAATCACAATAAAACATGGAATTACCTCTATATACCAATGGACTAAAATAACCTTAAACTAGATTGATATAGAGATTACAAATGAAATATCATGGTGATTCGGCCACATAGCTAATGGCATTTCACTGAGAAAACAGAAATCTCTGAAACCCTTTTTCCAGTTAATCATAACGACAGACCCTATCCTCTGTCATAGAATAGCGAATGATTAATCTGGGAGCTGGAAACAGTGTGTTACATGGACACCACCCGAACAAAAGAGGTCAGAGTGCCTCTATCACGGGGAGATGCCGTTAAAACTGGATATAATCCATCGACAATAGTAACTGGTTTATAATATTTTGAAGCGGCGTGATCAAACGATCTAGGTAAAGGCTTGAGAAACACCATGACTGCAAGAACGTGTAGGGGCTTATACATGGAGCACATAGAATAACCAGATCCAAGATCTTATTGCACATATTTCATGAAAATATTGGTGCCATTTCAGTTGAAATTTGGGAAACCGGTACATTTCCGGATCCCCATACTGAACTCCTGCCTCACCTATATATTTTTAAATGTACCCCTGGTCATCATCATACCATCATGACAAATATTTCTCGAAGATGTTGTCCATTTAGCATTCAACAAGAAAACTGCATAGTGCAAAGCATTTTTAAAATTGGCATTGGCACTTACCATCACAACATGTAGCGGATGCTTCTCTGTCATGCCTGGTGCAGTCGAAGGTTCATCTAAAGCCCCTGTTGCACGCTGTTTCAGCTCTTGAAACTAGAGAAACACAATAAACATCTTAATTCTTCACTGATTATGGAATTCAATGGATATCAACATAATGAGAATAATTGCAAAACAAAGCACCAGGGTAGGGAGTGTTGAAACTTTTCCAGATCGGTCATCAGGAAGATACTCTGAAATAGAGTTTGTCAAAAGCAGCGCTCGAAGATACTCCACAACCCCTTGTGGATCAGCTGCATGTTCTCTTTGCTCAAACCGTTTGATAACTGCTCCAGGACTGTCCAATCAATAAGAACGTATAATTTAGAAGATTCAATAAATGCGGCTGCGATCCTCTTACAGTCACATCTATGATATGGTTCGAATCTATTTAAGTGAGCTTAACATCTATGATATGGTTCGAATCTATTAAGTGAGCTTACACCATAAGATAGCATGGAAGGTTGAGACCTCACATTTATATTACAGTTGCTACAGAAAAAACTTTTAAGTTTAGGAACCACTTCAATCTCCATATAGAAGTTCCCAGACCAAAACTCAGCATGATCATCCCAGCCAACCTGTTTTCCTACTAAATTTAGTTATGGTTTTTCTAGGACACTCCACCCAGTTGACATCTAAAACTATGCATTCATGTATAATGTCTAAAGCCTAGGTTCTAACAGCATATGAACAAGGGAATGAAAACATGAAACGAAATGAAACACAAAACAAAGCAGAGAACAGAAAACTGAATTGAAGCCATTCTATTAACCCTAACCAACTATAAGGTTATGCTATGCAGTGAAGCAGAAAAAACACGATGAAGAAGTTAGACAAAACTATGTTTTTTTATTTACGAGAAAAATTATAATATCAGCACTCATCCAAATGCAACAATGGTGGAAAACATAATGCAATAATTCCTTGTGAAGCCATCCATCATAAAGTTATTAACTGTGAAAGCATTTCCAATAAAACCTTGGACAATGAGGTATGGAATGCAAACAATTTATGCTTCATGGTGAAGTTGATAACAAGCATTCAATGACAGTAAATATGCTACCAAGAACTTCCTGAGCTGATTGGTAGTAAACACAAAAAACCACAGAAAGACGGCAATGTGCTTGCCCTGGCTTCCTACATGATTCGTCCACACATGAATAGGTGAATCTGCAGGATATAACCATCTTTAATCAAACCTAAAATCCTCATATTGTCTCTTTGAGCGAACCCAAAAAAATATTCTCTTTGATTGAATCTATATCCTCCCTGAACAGCAAAAAGAGCGTAGACATTTCTAAAGTTGCCAAGAAATACCTATGCTTATTCAACTCCACGAGGAGAGCTGTTTGCTTTGCAGCATCCATCGGATTCAAATCAGCTTGTCTCGTCAGATTCTCGAGGTATCGCTTCTCATTCCAGACACTCCACCCATTTACCACTTCTACCACTGGGTTGTTCTTTAAGACCTTCAGTGTTGAGTCCCACATGGATCCCATAAAGAGGACCAATCTTGGTATAGCTGACCTCAAACTAGATTCGCTCACAAGATCTTGCCCTATACCTTTGATACTTCCATTGTTGAGGATATGACCGACATGCTCCGAGATGTTAGCCATCACCAAAGAGATTCCTAGCTGCGACTCTGTAGCACCTTCACTGGTTATGGGCGTTTCTTGTTGTTCTTTTTTCTCTTTCACCGCTAAAGGATGTGGTTCATCGAGCGAAATATCAGATGCTTTGATTCCATCTTTGTTTCCATTTTCATGAGATAACAAAGATGTTAAGACAGCATTCTCTTCTTCTTGTCGTCCATTTACAACAGTGGATGACGACAAAGAAGAAGACACTTGATTAATGACATTTTCTTCTTCTTTGCTCGTGATTCCAAAACATGAGGAAGGCAAAGACGCCACCGTTATATCCACATTATTCTCTTCTTCTATTCGTGCATCTCCAAATGGGGAAGAAGATGAAGACGCTACGTTAAAACCGTTCTCTCCTTCTTTGCTTGCATTTTCAGATGTTGATAAAGATGAAGAGGGCAATACCACATTAACACTATGCTTCTCTTCTTCGCATCTATCGCCAAATGCCGGAGATGGAGTAGACACTGCATTAACAATGCTTTCTTTATTGCTGAAGCCGTCTCCAGAGGATGAGGGAAGAGGCTCTATAACATTGTTTTCTTCTTCCTGAATTCCATCTCCGAAATACGAGGAAGACACTAAATTAGCATCAATTTCCTCCGCTCCTTGTTCTTTCTTACTTCCATCTCTGAAGGATGGAGTTGAAGATGACACTGCAATAGTGTCGGTTTCATTATTGTCCTTCTTACCTTGCAGCGCATGGTCATGTATACTATCCCTGATAAGAACGTCAATTCCTTCATTCGCCTCTTCCTCCTCGCTAAAATTAGCAGAGCCTTGGTAACAGAATGCAGTACTGGTGCCGGTACTGGTGATGAAGCTGCTAAGTAAAGCAGATTTATGAGCCAATCTCTGGCTTTGATGTTGAATACCCAGACCTTTTCTGGACAGGCAGTAGAAATTGAGCTTCTTCCTGGGATTGAAAACAGCAGGGTTGTGCGAGGCACTGTGGAAACACGGCTTCTTCTTCCTCCTCTGCGAGCTTTTCTCGGAGGAATGGAGGAGAAAAGCAGATTGCGGCCCCGTGGAGAGAAAAGAAGACTGGGAGAGGCACATGGTGAGAGAGAGAAACCCAGCAAAAAAAAAGGAACGACGCTATGTCGTGGGGGATCCTCCTCTTTCACCTCCTCCTCCTCCTCCTCCTCCTTCTCCTCCTCCTCCTCCTGCTCCTCCTCCTGCTCCTCCTCCTCCTGATTCTTCTTCTTCTTCTTCTTCTTCTTCTTCTTCTTCTTCTTCTTCTTCTTTCCTCTCTATTTGATAAGATAGTCTAAGCCATGGCCTTCTTGTGGGCGAATTGTTGCAGGACAGAGATGAGGAGGAGGAGGATGAAGATGGGGATGAACAGAGGTGCTATGTGTGGTGGAGAAGCTCTCTCCCCTTGCAGCCCAACAACAGACAAGGAACAGAAGACACACAGAGAGAGAGAAGAACCCAAATGCACACTATCTGTCTCTATCTGCCCTGCCTGTGAACAAAAGAAGAAGAAGAAGAAGAAGAAGAAGAAGGAAGAAGAAGAAGAAGATTTATCCCTAACTCCAAGCTATGGCCATGGTGGTTTCTCTAGACTCTTTGTGATACAAAAGAAGAGAGTGCAAAAGAAAGAAAGAAAGAAGAATAGGAAGAAGATTGGGAGCTATGGCCATGGTGGGTTTCTGTTGAGCAACAGAATCCCCATCATCAGATCAAATCAGAACCTTCTTCCGATTGTTTTCGGTTGATCTTCCGATTGTTTTCGGTTGATCTTCCGATTGTTTTCGATTAATCTTCCGAGCGTTTGGAGTGAAGTCAAGCCAGTTGGGTTCTCTTCCGATTGCTTTCGGTCATCTCCTGAAATGCCCTTTGCCAGGCATTTGGATCACAAGTCAAGCCATTTTGGGTCTCTTCCATTTGCTCGCAGCTATCTTCTGAAATGGCCTTGGGTCAAGCCAAGCATCCGGGTCTGGTCAAACCATTTGGGTCTCTTCCATTTGCTTTCAGATATCTCCTGAAATGCCCTTGGGTCAAGACAGACATTTGGGTCTCTTCCATTTGCTTTCAATTATCTTCTGAAATGCCCTTAGAGTCAAACCAGGCATTTGGATCGTAGGTCAAGCCATTTTGGGTCTCTTCCATTTGCTTCCAGTTATCTTCTGAAATGCCCTTGGGTCAAGCCTGACATTTGGGTCATATCAAGCCATTTGGGTCTCTTCCATTTAAATGCTTTCAGACATCTTCTAAAATGCCATTGGGTCAAGACAGTCATTTGGGTCTCTTCCATTTGCTTTCAGCTATCTTCTAAAATGCCCTTAGAGTCAAACTAGGCATTTGGATCGCAGATCAAGCCATTTTGGGTCTCTTCCATTTGCTTTCAGTTATCTTCTGAAAAATGCCCTTGGGCCAAGCCCATCACTATGGTCATATCAAGCCATTTTGGTCTCTTCCATTTGCTTCCAGTTATCTTTTGAAATGCCCTTGGGTCAAGTTTGACATTTGGGTCATATCAAGCCATTCTGGTCTCTTCCATTTGCTTTCAGTTATGTTCTGAAATCCCCTTGGGTCAAGCCTGACATTTGGGTCATATCAAGCCT
>JBBBWG010003980.1:15913-30462 GCA_037176905.1 Azolla pinnata
TAGGATCTAGAGCGGGTTCAAGGGTTTAGGGTTTATAGTTTAGGGTTTAGAGAGGTTCCTAAGTTCTAGGGTTTACAGTTTAGGGTTTAGAGAGGTTTTGGGGGTCTAGGGTTTAGAGAGGTTTGAAGGTTTTTTGGGGGTTTAGGGTTTAGAGGAGTTCCGAGGTTCTAGGGTTGAAAGGGCTTTCGAGGTTCTGGGGTTTAGAGAGGGCAAGGTTTACAATTTAGGGTTTACAAAGGTTTTCAAGGTTGTAGGGTTTTACAGTTCAAGATTTTTCAAGATTTAGGGTTTAGGGTTTAAAGTAACAATCATTGATTTTGTGAGAGATTACAAAATGGACCAAAACATGTTTTTTTTTAGTATAATTTGTCGCAAGGCCAAGCAGCATTTTACCCAAATCATCAACTAATGCGCATTACACATTTCTACATTAGCAAGATTGATTTAAGGCATCCATATACTCGAGAGGCATCTAACGAGTGGAAAATTTGATCGAATTAATACAAACACTAATTTTAACCACACATAATAATGAAGGCAATCCAATGATCTTGCTGATAGTTGACGAAACATTGAAAATACCACTCTGATGTTCGATTCATGTGCTTGCTTTTCACCATCAACTTTTAAGACGATAGCGAATCATGTTGACGAAAATCGCACATAAAATTCATGTACGATCTAAAAAAGCAACCGAATCGTTTCAACTCCTTGATGCAAGTTTCAAATCAATGCTCACAACATCGACTTTTAACACACTTCCTGGAGTCTTGCAGCAATCAAAATATTGCCTCCACAGATGCCTTCAAGACTTGCAAATTAATAAACACGATGTTCCAAGTTTTATTTATGTCTTCTGTTCAGGGCCAAAACAATGTTGACGACGACGATTCCTTCCTGTTTTTTAACAGGCTTTTTCACCTACGAAGAGAAGGAACTAGACACATATATGGAAAAACAGCTTCGATTTCTCGTATTAATCAGCATTTGTTCTATAAAGGATATGGTTTCCATGAAGCCTTACCATAGGACATGGTTTTCAGCCGAGGCGCTTTCGAGATCATCTTCCCATCCCAGGCTTCATTTCACCTTAGGACCTTCTCAAGGGCCTTCATTAATGCATCCGTGTGTTCTGGCTTTCCCACCGATATTCTTATAAACCCACTCAACTCTTTCTTGTTGTAGTGGCGCACCATCACGCCTTCCCCGGCAAGATCGGCCTGGAAAACACCATGTTAACAACGCTATGGCTCACTATACTCTCAACAAATCTTTTTTCAATCAAAACTGGAACTCTTCATCTCGCATTCAAACAATCCATGGATAGAATGTTTCAGGACATGGCAGCTTTCTGGAGCGTCTAAAATTTGGGTTTTCTTCTTCTACGGCTGGGGTTTCCAACGGTAATACAATTTATTATTAACAGCTAAATGCATGTCAGTGATGGTTAGATTGATGGAAGCATGTAATATTATCAATATCTTATGATTTGTTACAAAATTTTGGCAGCAACGGTGAAGGTTGGATATGTAAGCATGTAGTGTTATTGAAATCTTTTGATTTGCTCTAGAATTTTGGTGTCATCACACATGAATGTATACACATACCTCCCTTCACCATTTCCAGCCAATGTTCTCAACTCGCACAGAACACAATATTTACATGCCCGCTCTTCTTATACCCTCCCCATTCGGTTGCCCTATCGAGTGAAAAAAGACCACGAGCAATGAAATCTTACCTTAATCTTTCCAGCCATACTTCCATCCTTCACAGCGCAAAGAATAAAATTTGCATGACTTGGAAATGGAGATAACACCGGCACTTGTTGAAGCAGACCAAACAATCGTTCTCTTTCAGATACTAAAGCCTCCTTCACCATCTGCTTTCAGTGGCACATTATGAAGAATTAGATATTTCATTTGTCGGTGAATAGAGCACGACTTTGAAGCTTTGCTTAACGATAAATAGTTTCTATCTCACCTCCAGGTAAGAAGGATTCTCCAAGGCAGCACATGCAGCCACCTCTGCAGCAACCGAGACATTGTATGGTTGTTTGGCTCTCCACAAGTACTTGATAATTCCAAGCGGAAAGCCTCCATAACCTACACGTAAGCCTGCTAGGCCTGGCAGAATTTCATGACATTTCAACTTGCTGAATCTAGATAGCCTGAATTCAAACATAATTCAAGCTGAATCTCAATTTTCCACCTTGTCAAAAGTGTGCATACACGTGTGACATAGCACTATACAGACCATTCATGTGACGATGTGTTTCAAGCCAAGTAACTCTCTCAGCGGGAAACCAATTCATTATTCATAAAGATGAAACCATGGTAAACATGTGACCTCCCATGTATCCTTGGCGAAAGGATGAGCAAAGCAAACAAAATTCTTGCCACCAAGGAGACCCATAGAGCTCATCAAATGCTTCATTGCATAAGCACAGTATTGAGCCTGGCCATTAATATATCTCCACAGCAGAAGGCAGCAGCACTTCATGCATACCTCATGCAATGTACCATGTGGCATATAATTTTCACAAATCACCATCCAGATCTTCCTACTCTTCTTTCAACATCTCCTTCCACATGTCTAAAAACAACTGGTATGATTATCACTGGAGAAGGATTAGGAGAGATTATTCTGAAAGATATGCATGAAGGTCAATGAGAACTGTGATGTGCATACGATGATACACAAGTATCTACATCACCTCATAAGCCAAAATGAAGCCATACAATAACAGTGACTGAACGACTCGTGTTCAACAAACCCAGAGCAAAACCCTGCATCTAGAATACATATACAGACAACATATATTGTGCCCACATTATCTTCCTCCTAACTGGTCACTCAAACTTAATACCATGGCATGATCTTTGTGGTATAGTTCCACCTAATAGCACTCATGGGAAAGCATTGATATAGCCAAAACCAGCCCCCAATTGACCCCTATATAAGTTTATTCATTACATAAACAGGAAGTTTTAAATTTTAATTAATTTTATGCTATCAAACTATTTTCTGTCAAATATGAAACAAAGTACATGACTTATTTGATCTGCAAACCTGCCCGTTTGCTGAAAGTGCGCAGAACAATAAGATTCTCATAGTCCTTCACCCAGGTTATACGTGATGGCTCTCCTGAAAACTCTATATAAGCCTCATCCAAGACTACTAATACTGGAAGCTTCAATATTTCCATGAGATCTCTTTCATTTATCAGACTGTTTACATATACATGTAAGGATCAGATTTCATGCCAAAAACCTGTCATTAAATCCAGGAATGTATAAATTCTTGCAACATTATACCTGCCATCTGGATTATTAGGAGATGTCAAAAAGACAAGTTTTGGACCATGTTTATTCACTGCTGTGACAATTCCATCAACATCCAGACTGAAATCCGGTTTGCGTGGCACTTAACCATTTAGAATAGATATGGATCAGTCAGATTCCGATAGAATTAAGGAAACATAACAACGGTAAGCTTATCACCTGTTATAACTTTACCACCATTCACATCAGCATCAAATACATACATTGTGAATGTTGGAGGACAGTCTATTATTGCATCACCAGGTTCCATTGTACACCTGAAAATGTTTATTGAAAGAAAAAGACATCATATATAACATACCAAGAAAAACCTAGAACACTTGATGCACAATTAGGATTACCGCATTATAAGGTCAATCAGCTCATCTGCTCCACAACCAACTAGAATATGCTCTGCATCTAAACCTGTATCTTTTGCGAGTGCTGTTCTTAAGCGCCTAGACTCTGGATCTGGGTATATAAAGGGAAATTCTATGCTTCCTAAAGCCTTTAAAACCTGTCACAATGTAAAAAACTCATGCCTTGAAAGGGGTTACGGTTTACAATTAAACAATATTTATGCAGTTATGCTCCAATCTACGATTACTTCTGGAGGTGGCCCGTATGGATTCTCATTTGCATCGAGCTTCACAATATCCTTTGGTGCTCGGCCAAGTTTTGCTGACAGAATCTAGCATCCACAACAAGTAAGAAAGTTTCTTAGCTGCCCGAGTGAAACATGACTAAATGCAGAGGCAGAGATTCAGGGCCCAAGAAAGAATGCATCTCTCTCTCTCTCTTTCTTTTCCAGACAACCTCATCAATCAAATCTCTCTCTTTTCTCTGCGGCCGTAAGCATACATCTCTCATTTCACAAGCAAGTAGTCTGGGAGCTCCCCAAACCGAGTCGACAGGAGGGCAAGCGCAAGCGCTCTCTCAGAAGTACCTCGAAAGGGAGGATGGGAGTGTAAGGAGCGAGCTCCAGCAAGTGACGACGGATGAAGGTCTCTCCACGGGAGACGACCTCCGGCGCAGCTAAAGCTCCCGCCGCGGATTGCGGAGGAGGAGGAGGAGGAGGAGGAGCCATAGCCAGGGCTTGCATTCTCCCTGCGCGTCCCCTGTCGATGCTGCAGCTACGGCAGCCGAGGAAGGTCGCTGCAGAAGAGAGCTGCAGCATCGTCGTTGCCATAGCTCCACGACGCTTTGCAAAAAATGCGAACGGATTTCGTTTCGTGATTTCATTCTCATTATTCAGATCACGATGCGAATGTTGCTGATGAACGTTTTTCTCCTGTTTTTCCTTCTCCTCATCTTTTTACGAGTCGATTCTCCGGATATCATCGCAACTACCATCGATCGGTTTAGGGTTTAGAGTGTTTAGGTTTAGGGTTTAGGGTTTAGGAGGGTTTAGGGTTTAGGGTTTAGGGTTTAGGGTTTAGGAGGGTTTAGGGTTTAGGGTTTAGGAGGGTTTAGATTTAGGGTTTAGGGTTTAGGGTTTATGAGGGTTTAGGGTTTAAAGTTTAGGGTTTAGAAGGGTTTAGGGAGGGTTTAGGGTTTAAAGTTTAGGGTTTAGAAGGGTTTAGGGTTTAGAAGGGTTTAGGGTTTTAAGTTTAGGGTTTAGAAGGGTTTAGGGTTTAAAGTTTAGGGTTTAGAAGGGTTTAGGGTTTATGAGGGTTTAGGGTTTAGGGTGAATCAAAACAATCATTGGTGGATTGTTTGGTGAAATCTCTGCCAATTGATTGTATGTCGCCATGTTTCTTACGTGCGCCATGTTGTAATGTGACAAGGAAATGATCGCTTTGGGGTTTAGGGTTTAAGGCGAATCGATCACTGCTAAAATCTTCGCCGATCGGTTGTATGTCGTCATGTTTCTTATGCGCGCCATGCCTGAATGCGACAAGGAAGTGATCACTTTGGGGTTTAGGGTTTGAGGTGAATCGATCACTGATGAAATCGCCACCAATTAGCTGTATTGCCAGTTTCTTACGAGCTTCCTATCGCAAGTAGATAGAGCAAAGCTAGACCAGATTGAGAGAGAGAGAGTGAGAAGCAAGAGATTTTATAGTTGGCGTTTGTTGACCATGATTAGGATCGAGGCAACCCCGCAATGTTTGTACATGTGATTGGCTCTGCATGAAATCAAGAGAACCCTGATTCTAGAATGTTTTTGAAGCTGCTAGGACTTTCCAGTTTCTAGGAACTACTTCGTGTTCGTTAGAAAGAAAACACATCAACATTTGTGGTGCCCAGTGCGACCCTTGCAACGAGAATGCATCGTGTGTTTTAGAGGGTGCCGATCAATTGCAAGGGTTGGTCCCTTCTGAGCTTCTTCAGAAAAAACAAGATTAAGAGATTGTATTGCTAGGAGACCTCACACCAAAGACTTGCATTGATTCGGAATCATTTAACACTCTGAGAGATATTCTACTTTCATACTTGACTTGGGGGTTGTCGCTCACTGCGAGCTAGAACGTGATGCTTCTTCAGACAAACGCTCATTTCGATCGTTGTCTGGAGTGACAACAAATCACAAGTGTTTTTTTTTTCTTAGCCAAATCGAGGATCTGAACTCGAGACCATCTTTCGGATCAACCCAAAACCCTAAAACCTCAGCAGGAGTCTGTTTCTGCTTGCATGCTAGCCTGTAAAGCAAATCTTCGAGGAGGCGTCAGAGCCTTGCTTTGCACATATTCTGCACAAACATACCGATTACATGCTACGCGCCGTGTCGTCCTCAGATTTAGTAACGAAGATGAAGTCCACGAAAAGCGGCCAACTGATCTGCATCGATGGCATTCGAATCGAAGCTCGATCTGCTGTTTGGGGCGAGCGACAACAGATTGCGAGTTGATTTATCGTGTTCGAATCGAGGATCCGAACTTCGATCGCGTCGATCGCATGCGGATCGAAGTTCTCCCGATGCTTCTTCGGATCGACGCTTGTTTTCGATCGTCGTCTGGCGATCTTCGGATCGACAGCAGATTGATTGATTGCAAGAGTGTTTTTCTCTGTCGAAATCATCGAAGATCCGAACTCGAGAACCTTGATTTTTGGATGAAATTTGATCCGAGTGTTTTTGTTTCTTCTTCTTCTTTTGAGTCGAAATTCTCCAAGAACCTCGTCTCTCGCTGGTCTTCGATCTGATGCCGATCTGAATCACAACTTGGCAGGAAGAAGGATGTCTCGCGCAGATCGAGAGGCAGATGCTTCGGCTTGATCAGAGATCTCCAACTGCAGAAACGGCAGCAGCAGCAGACCGGCATTTTTTTTTCCCCGCATGGATCTGCATCTTCGTTGCAATGGTCTTGGCATTGAGCAATGAGATCTTGAAGGCGCAAGAGGAGGAAGTGGAAAGATGTAGGAGCAGGAAGCGAGAAGGAGTGCGAGAGGGAGCTTCGAGGCCATGGCTTCATCCGCTTGTTTCATCTCAATTGCGCTGCTTTTTGTGCTGATTTGCTCCCCTGGATGCATCTCCCATGGGCAATGGGCTCGCCTCACACAACAGAACTTCTCTTCCGACATTCGGGATCATGTGTTCGTCGTCACCATAGCTACAGTTCCATGTAAGTGCACCCCTCCTACGATAGACTCAGAGCATGTTCCATGGAATAGCATCATTGAAGAATCTTAGCTCCAGTTTAAACCCAAGAGTCTGATGAAGTTGCTTCCTGACTAGTCTGAGCAAAACAAAAGACGTTTTTGAAGACTTTTAGAAAAAATCTCCTGGAAAACTTTTGAAGAATCTAGCCAAAAGAATTCAGAGAGAGCTCATACTATTATTTCTACCTCATGCAAAAGCACTCAATTACAATCAAATCAAGGCTAGCGGCTGGATCTCACCTCATCTCGAGACTAGTTATATAAGAACCTCAGAATCAAGATGTTTAGATATGGATATGGACATTTTCCTCTTTTGATTTGCTAACCTGGGTGCTTCTATCGGGACATATCCCGTTCAATTTAGAATTAGGGTGTTAAGATCTGGATTGTCCTGACTTCACAATGTGGGTGACCTGGATATCTATATTTGGAATAGTGTCTCACACTCACCAGTAACAAAGGGACATATTTCACCTGTATATAACTAGTCTTACAAGTGTATATTGCCTGGTTTCCAGTTATTCTTTTTCGATAGTCTTTACCGATGCCTTTCACTATTTGATTCTGAGTGCACCTTTCACATGGATTAATCATAGTGTTGAGATTTAAAATCAAAACGATGTGCGATATTTTTAAGTGAATGTGAATGGTTCAACAAGATGAAACGACCGAATAAGGCTTGATTAGCTATGCTTTATGAGATGCATTAAAATGGAATAAAAATCTTATTTTTCACAAGGAAACCAATGTTGAATACATGAAACAGGAAGGTTAACTCAAATTCAAACTCCTTTTGGGTCAAATGACCACGTCTGTCCATGTAGGCTTCAAGCCTGTGATTTTTGTGTTAAAGAAGGATATCATAAGCAGAGAGAATGAGAAAGTAAGAAAGTGAGAGAGAGTCTCTGCAGGGTGTGGGGAGTCAAGAAGTATCATGAAGGAACTCGGGAAATCCATAGAGGAAGATCAAAATCTGTATCCAGTGGTGCAGCTACGAGTTATTTATGTAAACCTTGAAAAAGACTTGGCGTTCACTGTAATTGGAAGAAAGAAAATTCCTGTAATAACTATCTATATAAACGCAGTCCGTTTTCAATATAATGGAGCACTAAAGACTCCAAATATCTTGGCAGCCTTACATCGTGGACTGGCCATGTCATCTGGGCATTTTCCATTTAGACAGTTAAAGTCAATATCAGATGTCGAAAAGCTTTTGGAGTCCACAGAAACGGCTGTTATGTTATATGACATTTGTAACTATGCTGAAAAGCTCAGTGAAAGAAACTGGTATAAATTGGTGAAAAAGGGTATGGATAATCCAAAAAAGTTCGATCAAGAATTATCATTGTCTTTTCCCAAGGAGCAAGGAAATGAACATGCTGCTAATGTTGGGAAGGCGGAAGCATTGCAAACAAATACTCACAAGATTCAGTTACAACAGTCTTGTGCTTCAACGGAAGGAGATGGTATGTTCATATATCATTAGGATTATAGGTATGCTTTATTGTATATGGTCCCCACTCTTTACTAATTACGTGCCCCAAAATGATTTCTTTATTTTTGGTTTCTTTGAAGACATTGTACTCATGGATGAAATTTTTTATGCTTGCCCTAAATTTACTTGGGCAAGTAGATTCACAGGAGGACTATACTCTCAGCCTTGGTGTAAACTCAGAGGTAACAGCAGTTGCTGATAGAAATGACATAGTAATTCCAAAAAGAAAATCCGACAATTTTTTGGATAACAAAAGTGACTTCTCAGACAGAGGACCCTCAAAGATGTCAGAAGCTGAAGTCGTCAATCAAGGGGTATTTTCGAGAACTTGTGGCACTTCTCTGCTTGAATACCTTTGGGAGAACAGCTTTGATATGTTTGATCAGAGGCACAAATTCGAGGTTTCTACTTTATGTAGTTACCCACCATTAGATTCTCACTCGTGTGCCTCAGTGGTCACAAGTTTTAACCATGAAATTGATATAATGAGAGATAGTTGTGATCAGACTCGTAGCTGCAACCATACAGATTACAAACATTTCAGAATGCTCTATCAGAATTTATCGAGGATTGTGAGGGCCCATGTTCTGACACCTGAATATGTGGATTTTGGTATAATTAGAGATAAAAACCTGCTTTTAGATCTGGGCGTGGGGAAAATGCAGAATTTCACATGGTTCCTTATGGTTCAAACAATGAATCAGCTTAAGGCACCAAACATCTACATTGAAACGGAAACTATGGAATCTTCAATTTCGGATCCTATGCAGCTTGTGCCGGAGGTATGCTTTTATTTTTACAGAAGTTTGAATGAGATTATGGTAATTAGTGTTGGGCTATCAGGGAGATGCTGAAATCTTACCATTTGATATGTTTAAGCCTACATATATTCATAGCTATATAAAGAATTAGTCATTCAGAACACTCAGTTTATAGTAAAACCTAACTACAGCAGTACGAGACCAGAGAATTTTGTCCGATCATTGAAGTGTAGTTTAATGTCTAGGTGCTGTATATATTCAATTACTATTTGTGTTTTTCAATTTTGAAAAGGATCCAATCTGATACTTATTTTCCAGTTGAAACGTGACAGTGCCAAACACTATGCTTCTTTGATAGAAATGAAGCCTTCTCTAGTTCTTTTTATTGATAGAGCATCACCATCCCTTGAGATTCGTAAGAAGAGCTGGGATGCTTTAAGAGCAGTTGTAAGTTTTGTCACAGACTATAAAAAGCCAGGAAGTTTGCAGGGGAAGGATATACATCCAGATGCCCAAGACGCACAAGAAAAGAACGTTATTATCAAATCTATAGATGGCAATGAGCTTTTCAACACTATAGCCAATTTGAAAGCATCAGTAACCTATGGTGCTCTAACTGATAATATAGTAAGACCAACAGGTTATGAGCCAGAGATTATCAAGGATAACCTAGGCGGTGCAGATCAAAATCTACATCAAGAGGTTGATAAGCATGGTAATGCCATGGTTTTGAAGGTTTTACTTGGTGATGGAAATTCGCAAGAGAAGGATATGCATTCAGATGCCCAAGAAGTACAAGAAAAAAAAGTCCTTATCAAATCTGTGGATGGCAGTGAACTTTTCAACACCATAGCTGATTTGAAAACATCATTAAACGATGGTATTCTAACTGACAATGTGCTAAGACAGACAGGTTATCAGCCAGAGATTATAGAGGATAACATAAGTGGCACAGAGAAGAATCTATATCAAGAGGTTGATAAACGTGCTAATACCATGGTTTTGAAGGTTTCACTTGGCAATGGAAAGCCACAGATCAAAGAAAGCCTATCGGAAATGACATCTGAAAAATTTCAAGCTTTAGCCATCAAGGAGGCTCTTTTCTTGGAAAATAATGCTTTCTTGAATGAGGGACAGCATAAGAAACAGATTGGAGAACTTGATCTTGAAAATCTTCCTTCATTTCTTATGGGAATAGGATCAAAGAAGATGAATATGCAGTTAAATTTTGATGATGTTGAAAACAGGGGTATGAAGAAGCATGTAAATCTTACTCATGTGCATTCTCTATCGTACTTTCGTGTGGATGGAGATGACTCAATTAAAGACATGCTTTTGCAAAATGTGCCTTATCCATCTCTTGTGCTACTTGATCCATCTGAAGGTGGACACTTCGTTTTTCCCGTTGATTGGCCTATATGCTACTCAAGCATAAAAGAATTCTTATATCAGTTCTCTAGAGGCTCCCTTAAGAGAATGTATAATTCAGGGCGTGAACCACTGAGTCCTCGAAAACAGGTCAAACCTCCTTTTGTCAATCGAGATTTCCGTGAAATGAATGGAGTTCCTCGGATTACAGTTGAAATGCTGTCTGAAATGCTAGTCACTTCCCTCGGGCCAGATAATGATTCAGATTTAAGCAAACGAGGGATCCTTGTACATTTTACCTTGTCTGCATGTGGTTTTTGCAAGAAAATGGAGTTAGTCTTTCGTGAGGTACATCAATTATTAACATTGCATATGGATGCACATCTTAAAAGCAGGTGCTTTGGACAAAATGAAAATGGAAAGCAAGCAGACTGTGTGATTGGTACATGTCCGCGCTTTCCAGACAAAGGTATGAAGATACCTGATTCTTAAGTATAACTTTATGCCAATGCATGTGCTAGAACAATTCCTTGGCTGTATTTTTTTAGCTGCATCATTACATAGAGTAAGCCAACCCTTTATGAAAAAGTATATAATAGTATAATTTAGGGTTGGGAGTTACGTTTTTTGCTTTCTTATTATGACCTACAGTAAGTTTGCTTACCCATAAATTAAGATATTAGTTCTTTTGAGTATCCTAACCGATGTCAATCCTCTGGAGTAATAACAAAGATCCTGTAGCACATGTGATATATTTATTATCCTTCTTAATGGACTGATTTCTATGTCCATTCTTGCGATTTTACATTCTTGTGAATTTCATACTTATCGAGAAATCAGTTCCTCTAAATAGGAATAGAACCAAGGTATCACTTGACTATGCCATTCAAATATCATACTTAATGAGAAATTTCTTCAAGTTCTGCATGACATGCATGCTCATAATGGTGGAAAACCATATGATTGTTTGTGTATTATTGTATTTTATTGAAATGCAATTTCTTGATGAGATATTTAATCTATGTCCAGCCAGCTGTGCACATGATCTCTGGAGTGAATGGAAAGATAAGCTTCCTATACTTTTCCAGATTGATTGCATGACGAATGACTGCAGTTTATTCTTCAAGGACGTGGATCAGGTTGTTGATTCTTTGTATATACCTTTAGTTAAAAAGATTTATCCTTTTGGTGATTGAAAGTTCTATGAATACAATGTCCTAGAAAGTCTATCATAATTGCTTATAAAGTGTACAGTCAATGCTCATCTCATGGTATTATTAATTTATGCTAAAATGGCAAACCTGTCATATAGGCTTATCAATTTTGTTGCATACTTTCTTTGTGATCCATAATTTGATCCTATTCCTCTTTATTTTGCAGGAATCGTATCCCTCAATTTTACTATTTTCACCTGAAAGAAAAGTTAAAATGTTTTTCAACGGGGGACCATCAGTGCAACAAGTATTGGAATTTATTATCCATGAAGGCAGCATTGATATAAAAATTCTTCATATGCTCCATGGTAACTTCTTACATCCGTCTCTTTTGTCTGTCTATCTACAGTATCTGTATGTCTATCTTCTTATGTATGTAGGCACACACACGTGTGTGTGTGACTATCCTGTGATTTAAAGTACCCTGTTGTGCAAGTTTGATGACCACATTTAACTTCAATTGCAATGAATTGTCTTTGATCATGTAGGGCAGTGGAGATTTAGTGAAGAGCTCAAGTTCAAAACAAGATTTTCTGCCTCATCAGAGCCAGTGCAAATTGACTCTCATGTGGGACCTGCACAGCATATATATCATTGCACAACAGGTGCTGCAGAAGAAAACCCATCATGTAGAAGTTTAGGTACACAAACTACAAATGTTGCCGTAAATGACCGTGAATTGACAAATTCTTTAATATATCCAAAGGTTGGGTCGGTGTTGGTAGCGACAAAGAAGCTCAATGCAAAAATATCCAAAATATTTGATAATTCGAGAATTTGGATTGTTAAGGCAGATGGTCAAGAAGGGTTCCAAGGATTGATCATCAACAAACCATTATCATCATTGGATCATTTGGTAAAGGCAGTAGGTAGTGAGCTTGGGGAGATTTTCAATGGTACTGTCCTTTGCTATGGAGGGCCAATCATTGTGAATGGACAGCCTTTTGTAAGCCTCACTAGGTTAAAAGATATAGAGGGGTACTTAGAGGTGGTTCCTGGTATATACTTTGGAGGAACATTAGCAACAATGCAAGTTTTGCAATCGATTAAAGAGGCAAAGAAGTTTGCTGTCACGGATTTTTGGTTTTTCTTAGGATATTCGGCTTGGAGCTGGCAACAGCTTTTAGATGAGGTTGAAGCGAATCTATGGCAGTTGAATAGTTATGGAGAGGAAAATCTGAGTGGAACTATACAGAAGTGGCAGAATAGTTCCTACCTCGATATTTCGCAACTAATGGTGGTCGACACAATGAGAGAGTCTTGATCTGTAACATTCTTTCTTGTTTGGATTTATTCATTCATAACATGTTGAAAAGCTTGTTTTTATTCATGCGGAAGCTAAACTGTGTTGAAGGCACATTATCTCTTATTTGTTTGTACAGTATGGTCTTAACCGCATTCTGTAATGCTTCTCATTGGATTTCCTTGATATGAGTGATCTGAAACGTGTTGGGCTAACTACTTTGGTGGTCACTTCAACCACATTCTGGTAAAGTCATCGGAAAAATGATGATTTACTTGACCAGATGGGTGCTACATTTCAGCACATGATCGTCCTCGTTCTTTGGTGGGAACGAGTGATGTTTCAAAATGTTATCGACCTAAAAATGCTGCGATTGTGCTTCCAGAATCCATAGATTTCCTAAAGCACGATTTGCCATAGATTGAACAGAAAATGGGTAGAAGCAAGAGGATAGGAAGTGTGTAATATAGCTCAAGTGGCGCCCGCATTTGATTATTTTCAACTGTTTTGATTAGTTCTTAAAGTAACACTCTTGTACATTGTGAATTTCCACAGGGTTTTTTAGCTTAAACTTATACAAAATTTGTACACACACAATTCTCCTTATGGTGTATATGTTGACATGGAAGAATATGCACATAAGTGTATGTATGCATATGCATGCATAAGAATGTATGCTGACATGGAAGGGTGCATGCCTATGCACATGCATACATATGTATGTATGCTGACTTGGAAGAGTACGTTGGTGGGTGGATGTGTATGCATGTGCATGCGCACATGCATGCATACATATGCATGTGCGGACATGCATGTACATGAGCGTGAGTGCATGAGTATGTATGTGCATGCATCTTTATGTGTGCTGACATGGGCAGCATGTACATTACCTGCATATGCATGTGCATGTGCGTGCTTGTACGCGCACATACATGCACATACATACATACACATCGGTCCATACATACATGCATGGCACACATGCATACTAGCCGCACAATTGTGACAAGTATACATACATGCCTATGCACACATACAGATATACATAGATACATACAAACATGCACCGACACATACATACATGCATTGACACACATGCATGCCTACATCTATGCACATGCACATGCATGCATGCACACACGCACGCATACATACATACATGCACCGGGCATCTATACATGCCTATGCGCATACATGCACGCATGCATACATACATGCGTCGCATGCATGCACACGCACATACATACATAGATACATACAAACAAGCACCGATACATGCATACATGCATTGGCACGCAGACATGCCTACATCTATGGACACGCACATGCATGCATGTACACACGCACACATACATACATGCACCGTGCATCCATACACGCCTATATGCACACATACATACATACATGCGTCGCATGCATGCATGCGCACATACATACGTAGATACATACAAACATGCACCGACACATGTTTTAGTCGTTTATCCTTGGCAGGAAGAGTGCAAATTGTGAATCATGTGTTATTAGCATCAATGTGGTACACTCTCTCCT